>JANHFT010006785.1:50981-61211 GCA_032467955.1 Pseudoxenodon macrops | reverse complement strand
CTCTAAAGCTGCACGTTGCTGACCCCCTGCTCTAGGACAATGATGGTGAGCCTTTTCGACAGAATGCCCAAACTGGAACATGCATACATATGCATGCACCAGAGCACTGGAAACCTGAAGACCAGCTGGCTGGTGCATTCATGCCTGTTTTTTGGCCTGTTTTTTTAAACCGAAATGGCCCCAAAATCAGCCTGTTTTTGGGGTGTTTTTCAGACCATTTTGGGGCCATTTTCAGGCTGTTTTTCAGGCCAAAATGGCCTGGAAATTGACCTGAAATTGGCCCCAAATACCCCCACAAACGGCCTGTTTTTGGCTGTTTTCAGGCCATTTTCTGTCACTCTGGGCCCGTGAAGACCAGCTGGCTAGCGCACATGTGCATGCCAGAAATCAGAAAAGCAGCTGGTGACACCGTGCATGCCCACAGAGAGGGCTCTACATGTCACCTCTGGCACTCATGCCATAGGCTCGTCATCACGGTTCTAGGAAATGCAATTCATTGTGACCTCTTCTGCTGGACTGAGGTTTGAATGAAGTCATTGATAGTACAATTTATTATTTAACATAATATTTTCAGTTGTTTTCCAATATTTGCAGGAGTTGTGGGTGCTCCATCACTGGAGAGAAGAGATTGTACAGCCATTTGTTTGTAATGGTATTGGGTCTCCTGCTTGAGCAGAGGGCTGGACTAAAAGACTTCCAAGATCCCTTCCAATTCTATTATACTGTTACTTTTACTATTATAATTTGGGCTTCTCTTTAAACTTCCTTTTGTCTTTACCTTATACTAGTATATTAGAATGTAATCCCTGGACAACCTCTAAGCAAATAGCCCAAAATGCTGCCACTGAAATAGTGAAGGAGGGCATTTTTGTATTTCATGACTTTTTGGGGGGTTAAGAATGAGTTTATATAAGTTCTCATTTTTGTAGGTTTTATTTATTCTGTCAGTCTTTAACAAATGTTTCTACTTAAACAAATGTGGGTATCAGGCATAAGAAACTTTTGAATAGAATTCAAAAGCATTGCAAGTTTATTCATGCAACCTATACACAAGAATCTGATCTACTAATTATCAATCTGAATTGACATCAGATAAGAGTCAACAGACTTCAAGGAGAGCTAGACTTAGGCCTCTTTTGATAGCATAGGGACACCAGCTTGGTGATGTATTTTATCCCACCCTCAGGCTCTGCTCTGTCATTTCCTACATCAGGCTGTTTAAATGTATATCTTAATATATTTCTTACTACATGATCTGCTGTTCATTTTATTCTTACGTCTAATTTCGGAAGCAAAGTATATTCAAAGCAAGCTCATTATTAGTGTAAACTAGAACGAAGATAAATGATTAATGCTGCTTAAAGCTATTGTAGTATTGTCAACATTACATAAGTTCTAAAACAATATATGGTTGAATAATATATCATTGAAAATGTAAAGTATCTTATAAAAATAACTTTCAAAGTCATGATAGTTTTGGACCACAGTTGGACCACTAAAGAGAAGAAGACAGCAAAGAAATAAACAGGCAACACAGAGAAAGCGGAGCTGGTTAACACATTCTTTTCATTGGCCTTCACGCAAAAAGAAACTGCAACTCAACTTAGAAGAAATATGACTGCAAAAAACAGACTGGGAAAAAAAGTTAAAATAAGCAAAAAAACAGTAAGAGAGCGCCTGTCTGAACTAGATGAATACAAATCACCAGGACCGGATGGATTACACCCCAAGGTTCTGAAGGAACTGGCAGACGAGATTTCAGAATCACTGAACTATATGTTTCAAAGATCCCGGAGCACCGGGGGAACTGCCAGAGGACTGGAAAAGAGCTGATGTAGTTCCCATCTTCTGCCACCCCCGGTTTAGCGAAGGGGGACAAATGTCACGTGATGACAACTTGATGCCACGAGATTGACATCCATGTTTTAGACCATTGCAGGATTCCCATGGTCACATGAACAAAATTTGGATGCTTGGCAACTAGTTCAAATTTATGACGGTTGCAGTGTCCTGGGGTCAGTGATCCCATTTTGCAACTTTCTGACGAGCAAAATCAATGGAGAAGCTAGATTCACTTAACAACCATGTTCCTAATTTAACAACTGCCATGATTCACTTAACAAATGGGTCAATAAAGGCCATAAAATGGGGCAAAGTTCACTTAACAAATCAGCAACAGAAATTTTCTGCTCCATTGTGGTCGTAGGATTACCTGTATAAACTGTGACCCTCAATACAGACTCAGACATAGAAATGGAAATACATCAAGGTACTGTAGGTGAAGATCCTGAGACAGACGTAAGATTTTCATGTATAATTAAGAAAAGAGGTATTACCCAAAGGATTTCCTCTCTTACCAGACAGGAGATGACCCCAATCTTTCCATGGAAACACTCTGAAGAAATGACAGACACTGAAAAGAATGAAGTTGCTGCAATCTTTGAGAGAATATCAGAGGTGGGTTTCTACCATTTCTATCCGGTTCTATAGAGTAGGTAGTAACATCACGGAGCCGATTCTGTCGATGGCTCCGTGGGCGCCACCATCTTGGATTTTGCTTCTGCGCATGCGCAGAAGCTAGTTTTTTACTGCCGCACATGCGCACGCTTGAGGCACGACCCTGAGCAAACCAGCAGTAACAAGATTCAGAACCCACCTCTGGAGAAGATACTGGAATCTCTTCACAAGAATACAACATCGACCCCAATCCCAGAGCTACCAAGAAAGTGACAAATGGGTTTTCACAATTAATTTGAACAATGGATACTCTCATTGATAAAGTTTACTCCAATGGCAAGAAGCTAAAGATGTATATGACTTGAATGAAAACCTTTACATCTACTGAATGGTGAAACACATATCAATAAAATGCTTCTTAGAGTTTCTGTTTGAAAAGAAAGATATGTTCACCACCTGGAAGTCAAAACAGCTTCATTGTGCAGAGACATGAAGGCAGACGTGTATATGCAAGAAGCAGCAGGATTCAAAGCACCTGGAAAAGAAAGAGTTGTGTGCAAGTTGGAAAAGAGCACTTATGGGCTGAAACAAACAGCACACACTAGGAAAAGCAAAAAGAGAAATCAATGCTACTTAAAGAGTGATTCACATAAGGCAAAATTGATGCCAGATGCAAGAACAAGAGATGGACTTAGATCCTGACTTATATTGATGATCTGTTTACGGGTTGTAAGAGTGAAAAGGATAACCAAAGAAATTGTAGATCATTTGAACAAAAACATAGAGATAAACCAACAAGAAAAGATCTATTTCCTTGGGATTTAGACTGAAGGAGAGAAACATAGAAGCTTCAGTTTCAACTAGAAACAGAAAAACAGAAGAGCCTCCCTGCCCCTCTTGCGGGAGAAGAGTGGTTTAGAAACATGAAATATAAATAAGCAAAAAAATAATGAATTTGTTAGATTATCTTGGACTGACAGAAGTGAATGAAGCAGAGATGCCAATGAATATCAGTTTCTGGTAAGGCAAGGAAAGCACAGGGAGTTTCTACAAAATAAAAGTCAGTGCAGGATATTAATTAGTAATCTGCAAGCCATATATTCATCAATAGTAGGGGATAACATGCACCAACACAAACAGTGAACACACCAACAAATAATGATTGGATTACAACCAGGGAGATAGGAAGACAGATGAAGGGGCACTTCAGATCTAGAGCTGAAGTTAGTTACAAACTGCTCCAAAATGGAGGTTCCTAAATGGAGCCTCCTTAAAAATGAAGCCTTCCAAAGGATCATGAGAATAGCATCTTCTTGCAGAATGGCAGGAGGCTGCCACAAGGCTGCCTTGTAGGAAAGTTGAGCCTCGCATCAGTTGGGCGCCTCTGTCAGAAGCTGCAGAAAAACGGAAAGGTAAGTTTTGCTATTGCTGGGTCTTGGAGCTGGCTGAGGAACAGGCCGAGTCCTGCAACAGCTTTTTGCACACCAGGAGCCTCTGAGCCCTTGATTGGCCGGGATGATACCAGGCCCAAGGCCTGCAAGAATCTGGTGGGACAGGATGGAGGAGTGAGAGGCAGTGGAGCACTACAGCAACCCTGCAGTCAGTCATAAGGGCAAATGACTACAGGGGCCCTGTAGTGGTGTAACTTCAAAACTGGCTGTAAGCGTTGTGGCCCGTCGGCTGCCAGCAGAGCTAGCAGCAGAGTCAGAGGAGGAGGAGGCTGAGGGAGAGCCTGGGCCAGCTTCGGAGCCTTTGGAATGCTCTGATAGAAAAACAGTATCAGAGACAGACGCAGAGCCAGGGGCTGAGCTGAGTGACGGAAAGGAAAAGAGAGGGGCCCGTGTATGCCCAGAGAGGCAAAGTGTGATGACCTAGTGCATGGCACAGAGATAACACACACAGCTGACAGTTCAAACTGCCCCCTTAGTCCTCCAAATTTCCCCAAATGCTCCCACATTTCTGGCGAGTCCTAGAGCAGAGTGATAACAACCCCCCCCCCAAATCTCAAGCAGCCTCTGGCTGCAATTAGTCCAGCCCAGAGCTGTTTGCACCAAGGCTGCACAGCAATAAATCCCAAATGTATTTGGCAAAACAAGAGAAAATCAAGGAGTACAGGGAGCCAAAGATCCAGGTAATTACTCCAGAATGCCAAAAGGAATGCAAGGACTCTTGGCAAGTTCTAACATCGGCACGCAACACTTCAGGAACTCAGTGTTTGTTCCAGTGGTGAAATGCTACCTACTCAGTCCAGTTTGGAGAACTGGTGGCGGCCATTGCAGGAGGCTCCACCCACCCACCTGAACGTCACCATTTCTGCTTTTTTTTAATACCCTCTGTGGATGTGCAAAGCAGAGAGTGAAAAAGTGTGATGTAGGTGCGCATGCGAGTGAAGCTAGAACGGTAGGGAAGGTAAGTAGATTTCACCACTGGTTTGTTCCCAACAAATGCCCCTCCCCACAGCGTCTCCTTAAGTCTCATTCCCCAGGTGTGCCTGATGAAGATGGGCAGGGCACTCTCCTCACAAGTAGCCTGCTCAGTCTGCGCTGATCACGCCTTCTCTGCACTCTCCGAGCCCTTGCATCAGGAGGGGGTGGTTCTTGCTCTCTCTCTCCTGTTCATCCTGCCTCTCTTCCTCCCTGTCTGCAGGCCTTACTAATTTCGAAACTACTAAACTACTAACTACTAATAATAATTGCTAATGCCTGGACTGACTCTGCCCTTTCCCAGTTTCCTCCAAGGCCAATGGAGCTGCCCTCTCAATCACTATCAGTTCTTGTTCCAGCTCATCTTCCCCCGCAGATTCAGACTCCGACAAGGGCATAACAAAAACAGGACAGCAAAGGAAAACATTAAGCCGGCTCTCAAGGAAAAGCAGACACAGATGATAGCCAGCCCCTCCGTGGCTGGGAAATAAATAGTACGGGTTTGGGAATGGCTAGTTGTCTCAGGCAACAGTTTGTTTCTAGCATACAGCAAGCAGTTCTGATTTCTTGGCTAAACCCAGGTTTGTTGGGACTCATTATGTTTGATTTTTTTGTTTATCCATGTGAATAAAAGACAGTTACCACCCAGTTATAAAAAGGGGTTGTTTTACTTGCGAGTAAACATCTTATCACTACTTGTGAAGGCTGGGTCAGAACAGTGGCAGGACACAGCTAAGTGTCCGGTCATAAATCAAGAACTTTGGTAAAAAATGCAAAGAAGGGCAACTAAGGTGATTAAAGGCCTGGAGTCTAAAACATATGAAAAACAGTTGCAGGATTTGTATTTGGCTAGTCTAGAGAAAACTAGGACAGTGGGGACATGATAGCAGTATTCCAGTATTTGAGAGGGTGTCACAAAGAGGAGGGGGTCAACTTATTTTCCAAAGCACCAGAAGGCAAGACAAGAAAAAATGCACGGAAACTAATCAAGGAGAGAAGCAACCTGGAATGAAGGAGAAACTTCCTAACAAGGAGAACAATTAACCAGTGGAACAGTTTGCCTTCAGATGTTGTGGGTGCTTCATCACTGGAGGTTTTTAAGAAGAGACTGGACAGTCACTGGTCTGAAATGGTATAGGTTCTTCTCTTTGGGGGGGGCTGGACTAGAAGACTTCCAAGGTCCCTCCCAGCTCTACTCTGATTTTGTTTCTGATTATCTGTGTGGAAAGCAAAACCAAGACTAATGTATGAAGACAACCATGGAAACCTGTTTTCTGACTGAGAGAAATCATATCACATATAAAGTATACTGATGCCAAATATCATTTTGTGCAAGGGATAACTTTCTGAGCTGAACAACTGCTCTACCAAAGAAATGGGAGCGCCCACTGTTAATATATATTTTAAAGAACCTTTCTGAAGAAATAAGAATCATGAACGGTTGCTAAAAGTCAACACTGGAATGCATTGGCTTACTGTACTTTATAAGCCTGTGGCCCCTGGAGGCAATTGATGTACTGACAACTGGCAGAAAGACTTTATATTTTTACTTCGTGGTCTGGCCTAGCTTTCTTTGCTTGTCTCTATACAGTCAAGTCTCCTGTTGGTCATACCAATATTCTCAGGTTGGTCATACTCTCTCCCAGACTCTCTCTTCCCCCATATATCTTCTACACAAACACCAGTCTGTAGAGGGTTTTCCTCCAACCATAATTCCCATTGTTTTATTTCTCTCTGCTGGTATTTTACTGCTGTTTAAAGCTACCTCCAAACAAAAAGATTAACCTGACCTAACATTCCAATTTTGCTCCAAGAATCACACTTTTGGAGAAGACATCTTAGGTGCCAGGCACACCCTTTGGAAATCAAGAAACTATCTGCTTTCCAGAAGAGCTTTTTGCTCTCTGACAGCTTCAGCCAAACCTCTTGCAACTCATAGTATGAGACACATGTTTCCCATTCACTATCCTTTGTGCCTCTATGAATATTTAGTTCGGATATTACACCTGAGCTCCCAAAATCTAGATCACCCTGTAGTGGTTGCCCTAACTTGAATATCTGAGGATAGGATTGGCATAGAGGTGGGTTCCTACTGGTTCTATCCAGTTCTATAGAGTAGAACTCCGCAGTGACATCACGGAGCTGGTTCTGTCAGTGGCTCTGTGGGTGTCATCATCTTGGATTTTTGACTAGTTTTTGACTGCCCTGCATGCACTTGCTCACGCGCTTTGCACGCTCAAGGTGTGACCTTGAGTGAACCAGCAGTAAGAAGATTCAGAACTCACCTCTGGATTGGCAACATGGCAACAGCACAGAAAAAAATAATCATAGAAGTGGCATCACATCATAAGATTAGTTCCCTCAGTAGAATTGGAGTTGGGGATTTAAAACAAAAGACAACCAACTCCATTCTTCATTTGTTGACTGATGGACAGAGTAATTTATTGCCTGTTAGTCATCCATTAACTTGGACTCCACATCCAAATGCAATAGGAAACACAAAGCCTAGAATTAAAGCTTTCATTATAAAAAGGCCTTCTCTACACTGACTTCAAAGTTTTTGGTCTGAGGGGGAGGAAGAGATAAAACTCCACCAGGCAAGTGGTGGGGTTCTTGGGAAATTAAGTGGGGTCAGGCTACAGGCATTGTAAGGATTACAGAATTTTGGTTCTTTTAGCACATAATTTGGAAGACCGTCAGTGTTCCTGTGTCCCCTTTTATAACAAGCAAAATCAAGGTGGGTTGTTTTGAAGTTCTGTCTCACAGATTCTTCTTTCTTAGAACTGAATGGTATTTTATTTTCCCTGAATAACTTCTGCATAACTTCATTACTGTTCATTACTATTATCTTCTTGTTTCTCTGTAATCATGTTATGAGTTAACATGAGATAGTTTGGTGTAATGGTTAAGGTGCTGGCCTAGAAACCAGGAAACTGTAAGTTCTAGTTTTCCCGTCAGAATGAAAGCCACCTACATAACCATGGACCAATAACTCTCTCTCAGCCTAACCCACCTCACAGGCTTATTGTTGTGAGGAAAATAGGAGGAAGGAGCATTAGGTATGCCCATTGCTTTCTCATACAGTAATAAAGGTGGGATAAAAACCTAATAAATAAAAAAAATAATCAAATGTGATCTGATTTTTATTGTTGGAAATATGATTGTGAAAAACTAGTGATCATGATTGGCTAAATTGGTATCTTTATACTGGGAATTTTTTTACAAGAAGTGGCAGGGTTAGGCCAGAAGAGTTCTGGCACATGAAATACCCGCATTTTTCGGAGTATAAGATGGACCTTTTCCCCCCACAACAGAGGGTGGAAATGTTGGTGCGTCTTATACACCGAATACAGCAATTTTGGTCTCCTGTAGTCCCACCCCTGCATTCCATTTTTATGAAAAATGAGCCCGTTATTCGCAAAAATGCGGTACGCAGAGGGTTTGGGAGGCCTGCAGAGTGTTCCTGGGGCCAGGGAAGACAAAAACGTTTTTTTTTATTTACCTCTTTGAAATCTTGGTGCATCTTATATTCCGAAAAATACGGTAGATACCATGGCATCAGAAGCCTCTCAGAAACCTCACAAGATGTAGATCTAAAACTCCACAGGCTGAGGGTAAATAGAAGATAATCAGGTTCTACTAATAGATCCTCAGATAATCCAAAACAAGTCCCAACTTCTCATTTAGAAGCTTCAATATCAACAAGAAATCTCTCCTTTTCTAAATTATTGAGACGGAAGTAAACAAGGGATGGAGTTTTGTGTTAATGGATATGTTCTCAGATTGAGTTTCTTAATTCTGAAATGTTATCATTTCCTCACAAACCCTTTATTTTGCATCTGACACCTCTTCCCATTCTTGTAACTGAACACTAAGCAATTACACAGTAGTAAAGAATACAAAAAATAAGCATCCCGTTTTCTTTCAGTAATTGTCAATGGTGCCCGATAGAATACCTTACTCAGTGTATTGCTTACTATGGGAAGATTTTATATCATAATATAAAGAACTATAAAAATCTTCAGGATGTAATGAAATACTTAAATGTGGACAACCAAACAGCAATACCTCATTTAAACTCTACCGCTTTTGTCAAGAGGGGTCCGAAAGGGAATTGTCATTCTTAGACAGATTATACATCAATTTAGAGGAGAAAGTTACATAGATGGGTTATTACCATGTAGTTTATTAGGTGCAACCAACTGTACAAGCAGAAGGAACATCGTGATGAGAAGTCAGAAGTCTTGAGAAATTACTGTCATCGAGCCTGTAACTGAGGTCACGCCTAGAGAGAGTCTTGGATTAATGATCTGTCACTTTCTGTAAACACACATTCCAAACACTATGAACCTCCGCGGCTGCATGGAAATTACATTAAATAAGAAATGCATCCAATATTTGTTAGAATTATGGAAAGGGTGAGAACAAGCTGTACAGTGGGGAGGCACGGGGATCAGATCAGGGAAAGGGAAACATGGAGAAACAGGAGGAAAATAAAAAGGTTTTCAGTTACTGGTGGGTAATTTTGCTAAGAATGCAAGGGGGATCTCATTGGGCCAGTTGGAAAAGAAGGGAGGAGGAGGAGGAGGAGGAATACTGATCCTGCCCACAGGGTCTCTCCACTGGGTTGGACTCTCCAGTGGAAAAGATGCGGTGGGTGAGAGTGATTTCCACTGTTTCCCTTCCCCCTGCAGCTGGGAACATGGGGAGGTGGAGGAAATATTCTTTCTGCTGGATTTGCAATTTTATATATTGATGAATTCAGCAGAGAGCTACTAAGGAACCATGATCTTGTCATAATCTGAAACTGGCCCCTTGACATCAGAGGTGGGTTCCTACCGGTTTGGACCGGTTCTACAGAGTAGGTAGTAGGCCACTGGTGACATCACAGAGCTGGTTCTGCTCTGTGGGCGCCGCCATCTTTTTTGAATTTTTTTTGGAGGGGGAATTTATTTTTTATTTGTTTTTTCTTCTGCACCTGCGCAGAAGCCGAGTCTCCGGCACTGCGCATGCGTTGCCATCTTGTTTTTGGGCTTTTGGGGGGGATTTTTTTGGGCTTTTTTCTACTGCGCATGCATTTGTGCACACGGCACGCCCACGCAGCATGGGAGGCAGCGAAACAGCGGCGAGGTAAGTTAGAACCCACCCCTGCTTGACATGTTTTGACTTTTAAAATAAAACATTACCTATTAAAAATATTAATTAACTATTAACATATTCCAGTAGAGAAAAGTTCCCTGAGGATAGGCTACAGCAGTAGTCCAAAAACTCAAGAAGACTAAAAGCTAAAACTCTGGTGCCAATGACCGATCCAGATTGGATCTTGCAACATTATCCTGAGACATGTATA
>JANHFT010006785.1:28744-39398 GCA_032467955.1 Pseudoxenodon macrops | reverse complement strand
GATTAGGGGACTGGAGGCTAAAACATATGAAGAACGGTTGCAGGAACTGGGTATGTCTAGTTTAATGAAAAGAAGGAGTAGAAGTGACATGATAGCAGTGTTACAATATTTTAGGGGCTGCCACAAAGAAGAGGAGGTCAACCTATTCTCCAAAGCACCTGAAGGCAAGACAAGAAGCAAAGGATGGAAACTAGTCAAGGTGAGAAACAACCTAGAAATAAGCAAAAATTTCCTGACAGAACGATTAATCTTGCCTTTAAAAGTTGTGGATGCTCCATCACGAAGAGATTGGGCAGCCATTTGTCTAAAATGGTATGGGGTCTTGTTCTGTCCTCACTACACGATACTCTGTGTGCAGCTCGACATGCAGTTAAACCCACCTATCCTCCAATAAAACAGACAGTGTGCATAGATCTGAATGCTTTATTGAAAGGACAGGATATGGTGAAAATAGGAATACATGGAAAGAGAACAAAATACAAGATAGACAGTATTGAGTTACTGCTGAACATAACAATGAATAAATACAAGCAATTTAAATCTCACCAGCGATGCTGTGTGGGTTTTTTTCCTTGGAGGACCATGTGCTACAGATTAAGATGGATTCTTCATGTTGCTTCTGTCTTCTCCAAATGCTAAAGGAAATGGAGTCTGGCTTCACAGTGTACACTTGGTTTGAGAGTGTGGGCTGATAGGTAAAGGGGTTGGGTCAGCTTCAAACAATATAATTGATATTTGACCCTCCAGCCACTAGATGGGACTAGAGAGCAACAACAGTATATAAAGTTATATGCTGGGGCATGACAGGTCTCCTGCTTGAGTAGGTTAGACTAGAACAGCTCCAAGATCCCTTCCAACTTCTACTATTCTGTTAAGTATCCAATGAAGTCAGACTTAACAGAATAAATATAAACACAGGAAATGTTTTATCTGAATATAACAGAAACTTGGGTCTGGACCTTCTGCAGCACTTTTAATCAGATTATATTATAGTTATATAGCCTTTTAAAAAGCTTATAAAATATCATCAATAATAAACTCAATGTACAGTATTAATCCAATTTTTGGCCCAAAACATCTCATAAGAAAAAAAGTTTGTTATAAATTGCTATTATTCAAAAGAGTTTCTGAGAACAAGAACTGCAAAATCTGTCTCGTGATCTTTTGATAAGAGATTAGAATTTGGAACTATAGCATTTGAAGAGCTTACTAACCGATTTAAGTTTTCTATACACTTTCCCATGAAACAGGAATATAATATATGATATTATATTGGTTCATTTATCTTAATACAACTTGTTAAATTCATATTTAGCAGAAACCAAAGAGCTATATTGTGCAGAAGATGGATGAGCTACATAAAGAATTAACGATTCTTTAATTTTCTCCCTTAGAGGTTTAATGTTCACCAATTATTGCTTTTTAATGAGAAGCCTATACAATGATGCAACCTCTAATTTTTTTCTTGTATCCAATACCATGAACAATGATAAATCCAACTTTCTGATAATATGAAAATATTTTACCATTTTCCTGTCCCATCTGTTCAATAAAATCATAATTAGTCAAGCAAGATACATTCAATTTAAAATAATATATGTACTTTTTTTTAAATGAGGTTTTCAAGCATCTATGGCACATTTAAAATCAAGAAACGATATAACAAAAATAATCTAAAAATATTTTCTATATGCATACAAAAAGTATGTTATATTCAGACTGGGATGTTAAATATGTCCTTCAGGTTGAATGGGTGCATGTCCTCCTGCATCCAAGATAAAGTTCATTTGATTTGGAAATCTATCACAACTTAAAAAGAGCTTTAGAGTTTGATTCAAATTACTTCCAACTATTATGTGGTACAGAAATGTTGAAAAAAAAACAAAAAAATGATCGATGACCATATAGATAAAGTAGTGCAGTTTTTATTTCCCATCTAACAGTGATTATTGAAAAACCATATTCTTTATCGGGAACTTCTTTAGCAGCAGAAAAATCTATTGATCAAAATAGCAACACCTCCTGCATATTTAGAACTACCATTTACATAGCTTGACCACATCCAAACTTTTTATAACACTAGCTGTTTATTCTCTGGAGGAATTTGAGCATGTGAAAGCAATTTCAGTTCCTTTTTTCTTTTCTTTTTAAAGAAAAAAGCCTTAGATAATACTTGTTCAAGCTTGGAAAGAGAGCCCATTCTCCTGAGACTGTGACAATGAACCTGGCATTAAAATTAATTAATATTTTAAGATGAGAACAAAAAGAAATTGTTCTATCATAAGTATAGAGATACCTTCTCAACATATTTAAAGGGGGGGAAATGGAAACGGAAATAAAATGTGCAGACCTTGCTAAATCCAATGAAGTTGCTGGAACACACACACATATACGAACACACAATTTTAATAATAAGTTAATTATTATTAGTGGTAGCTTTAATATTTCACATGCTTTGGGAACCAAGCGAGAAGAGCACTGATTTTTAAAAACCCTCTTCTGGTTCAAACAACAGTCTGTTCAAGATTTGAGTTTCCTATAATGGTCAATCAAAACTTTATGGAAAACTCACAAATAATTTCAGATTTAACTTGGTACCTCTTGGTTTCACCATTGACATTCAGAGATATTCAGAGATGGTTCTGTTTGTTGTTAGTGATAATATACAGCTAGTTGTGGTCTAGTGACTAAGAGAGCCAGTCTGGGGTAGTGGTGAAGGTGCTGGCCTAGAAGCCAGGAGACTGTGAGTTCTAGTCCTGCCTTAGGCAAAAAGGACAGCTGGATGACCTTGGGAACATAATTCTGTCTCAGCCCAACTCACCTCACAGAATTGTTGTGGGGAAAATAGGAGGTTGAAGGAGTATTAGTCATTTTTCACAGCCTTGAGTTACTTAGAAAGTAATAAAGCTGAGAGAAAAATATAATAACTTATTGATTAATAATGAATAACCAGGAGACAGTGAGTTCTAGTTCCACCTTAAGCGTGAAAGCTGGCTGAGGGACATTGTGGGCCAGTCACTCTCTCTCAGCCTAACTCACCTTGCAAGGTTACTGTGGGGTGGGTTAGGCTGTATTTCAGGGGTCCCCAAGCCCCCCCCCCCCCGTTCCATAGATCAGTACCTGTTGGGAACTGGGCCATGCAAGCAACGGGCAAGCACGCAAAGATCTATTTGCACACATGCAAGACTAGGTTGTACATGCAAAACTATCCCCTTCCTCCTGCCACCACTGTTGCTGCTGGTCCACAGAACCAGAAAGCTTGGGAACCACTGCTGTATTAGGTGTGTTTGCCACCTATTATTTTATAAAAATAATAAAGGTGGAATACAAATAAAATAAATAAAAAATAAAATAAAGTAATTATAGCAAGAAGTAACCACTGATAATCCTCTACTCCATAAAACTGCTTAATCTCCCTTAATGCTAATTACATTTTATGATATTGAATTCTAATTATTCTCTTTCCTACCATTCAGCTCTAAAAAAAATTTTTTTAACAGCACAATTGAGAGGTTGCTAAGCTCACAGATACCAAAAGGTTTTCAGCTTGCTCAGATCTCAACCAGCACAATGGGTTTTAACAGATTACAACTTTTAACTGATAAAGTATTTGTAATCTGTGTTTCACATATATCTGGATGTATCTGCACAACTCACCTATTTTCCCCCTCTCTTCTTCCCCTTATTCCAATTTAAATCCTATGTCTAGCCACTACCTGAAATCTGATGAAGTGAATTGCAGTTCATGAAAACTGATGCTTTTTAATAAGATTTATTAGTCTGAAAAGGTGCTACCAGACTAACACAGTTCTCCTGCAGCCTAGATTCTAGTATTTTTTCTAGAAAAGAAGCTAAACTCTCCATGGAAGGAAATACCTCTCCGTGCGGTTCAAAGTTGTTGTTGTTTTCTTAATCTTTTGGATCCCTCATTCACGATACTTCCATTAATAAAAGAAATTTCCCCCATTCTGTTGCCTGGTCCATAGGGTTGACTTCCAACCCTTAACCTCAAACTTCTAGCCCGTGGCAGAGAGGAAGATGAGTTGAGAAACACTCCAAACAAAACACAACTCCTTCAGGATACACAATAACAGACCGTCAAACAACTTGTCTCTCCCAAATATTTGCTTCGATAAAACTCCGAGACGTTCACCTCTGGTAGCGGCTGCCAGAAACAGGAGGAGAGCTTGTGAAGCCCAACTTCTCCCAACAAAAGCAAATCATTCTCTTCCTCTCTCAGTAGGAGGACAGGATGCTGTTGCAGAAGAGAAAGACTTTGTCAGAACATGCTGGGCAGCCCATCTGCCCAGCTTTGTTGTTGTTGTTGTTTAATTGCAAAAGATGCCTTCTGTTTCCTGAAGAAATTCAACCTCTCTTACCTGTGCTGGTTCCATTGTTCTATAAGTGGCTGAGGCTCTTTTTTATTTTTTTATTTTTTTACTAGGCATCAAAGCATCCTACTGTGATACGTCAATGAATAATATAACATAGGAGCGCAGCTTAAATTACTGCCTGCAGAGGAATGGTCTTGACCTGGATTACCCAGTCTTAATGCGAGTCTCATTTTACACATTTGGAAAGCAAATGTCCTTCCTGCACATTGTCTCACTGAGCGTAATGGAAATTTTTAAATAGGTCCCACCCCACCCCAAACCAGCTTTCTCAAATAAGACAAAGTACTTTTTATTTGACACCCATAGAGGAAGCCAAAGTAATGGATCCTGCAGAATAATACTGCTTCTACTGAAAGCAGTCACAGCAGAGACCAAAAGCATGCAGAGATCAGCAGGTTTCTCTTTTATGGCAGGTGCTTAGAACTAGGCCTGTGCAAAGCACTCTTTCAAAATTGCTTCAAGAAAATCGGCAGCCATTTTCCTTTCAAAATGAAGCTGTTCTTGGGAGTTCCACTTCGGCCTTGTAGTATGTAGTAATTTCTCCACCTATTGGCCACTGGGAGCAATAAAGGTAGCTGAATCTTTTCATGTGGAGATTCCTCTCATTTAACACCTTTGACTTTCCCTGGCCTGC
The DNA here is from genome assembly GCA_032467955.1 of Pseudoxenodon macrops. NCBI lineage: Eukaryota > Metazoa > Chordata > Lepidosauria > Squamata > Pseudoxenodontidae > Pseudoxenodon > Pseudoxenodon macrops. Next base: position 34,370 of record JANHFT010006785.1, on the reverse strand, counting down.
CCTTGTTCAGCTACATCAGTGATGGTAAACCTATAACATACGTGTCATGATGTTTTGGGTATCACACCTACATTCACCAATATCTGACAACAGCTATTCTTAAAAGCACATCCATTCTTGTGCGATTTTCAGAGGCTGTGCAAGAATGTGGTATACTCTCCCACTGACTCTGAATCCTCTAGCAGTCGTGTGAAAGGCCTGTACTCAGAAAATCATTTGAGAAAACCTCACAAGCTTTTGTGAAGTTTTCAAAGGCTGAAAATGCCTTAGGAGAACATTGTACAAGGCTACTTTCAAGAACGAAGGCCTTGTATGACCCAGAGCAGCCTCAAGTAGAATACAGGAACCTGTCAATAGACCAGAGGTGGGTTCTAAATCTTATTGCTGGTTCACTTAGGGGAGTGCTGTGACCACGTGTGTGTTTGTGCGTGCATGCACAGTGCTTTAAAAAAGCTTATGTGCATGCGCAGAAGTAAAATCTAAGATGGTGGTGCCTATTGCGCCGCTGAAAGAACTGGCTTGGGGGCGTGGCAGGCCTGGGTCGCTAACGGTTCTACTGAACCAGGCCAGTAAGTTACTAATGGTTCAGTAGAACCGGGCCAAACCGTTAGGGACCCACCTCTGCAATAGACAGAGTGCATTGTATGAAGATAAGCAAAGGTGCTTTTTCAAGAGGCAACTGGACTTTCTAGTTTTTCCTTCAAGATGTTTCACTTCATCCAAGAAGCTTCTTCAGCTCTTAACCATGATCTGGATGACTGAGAATCTCCATGGACATGAAGATAAGCAGCACATGGCAGGTCCTGGAGAGTGTAGGGCATTTCCAGAATTTTTGACACACCAAACCCAGAAGCTTCTCCATCACTGGGTTAGATTGATACTGTCAAAACTCAATTCTAGGTCTGCTCCTTGTTCCTTCAGTTTCTCTCTTCTCCAGTAATACAGTAGATACTTCTCTGTGGTTCAGCAGACTACTTCTCCATACATTATTTTACTCCGAATAGAGCTGGACCAGGTACAGTAGCATCCTTGGGGAGTTCAAAACAGTCAAGAAGATATTACAACAAAGTGAACAAAGCCATAGTCCTTTGGTACATGCATCAGCATCTCACGTGTCCATCCATGGGAGGCTTTGATTGTGCTGCTGTAACAGCCCCATTAACTTTTTGCAAGCCCCCTGCAGATATTTCCTTTTCAAAGGCAATTTTCTAATAAAGATTCTCTTTTAAAATACCTCTCTCTGAAAGTCCTTCTTTGAATTGCTCTATTATTTTTTCTCTAGTTCACTGCATGCTTCTAGTACTGCAAAAAAAACAACACCTCCTACATCAATCTCATTGCTTTCCTTTGCCCTTCTTTCTCAGACTTCCTTTCCCACCCTCTCCTGGCACTCTTAACCAGCTGGAAAAACTCAAGGCTGCACAATGAAGGGAAATGTCCAAATGTCCAGACAATCTGCATTACCCCTATCTTTCCTCAAAGGGAAGGATGCTTCCCTTGCACATGTGGACTTCAAACAGAAATATTATTAACCTGCCTTTTTAAATAAGGATTTTCTCATTGATTAAACAAGCTTGCCCTTGGCGGGAGAATTCAAGCTCCGCCATTGACCAAGGCATCTGATAGCTCGCTATAAAAATGGATTGTCAGATGAGCCTCGGCAGCTGTTCTGAGTTGCCTCCAGCCTGTTAGCGAATTAATAAAAGCTGTGTTCAAATACGATCCATGTCGCCTCAGTTATTCTCACCGTCGCTCTCCCGATAAAACACTGGCAACGAAGGTGGGATGCTGAGGCGATAAATCGAGCTGAGCTGTTCTGAGGCGCGCAAACAAGCACTGCCATAAGTCACTGAGGCAACTCCTCATCCTTTTTCAGGATGACTACTACTTTCAATCCAGCCACGGAAACCTGGGAAGCATACGTAGAACGATTCAAATGCTTCCTTCAAGCAAATGACTTTACAGAATGGTCAAATAGCCGTAAGCGAGCATATTTTTTGAATGCCTGTGGTCTGGAAATGTTCGCAACAGCTCAGGCTTTGGTCGCGCCTCAGCGGGTATACATCGTGCCATGGGAGGTGCTACTAGAAAAATTGAAAAGCCACTATGCACCAGCCCCATGACACATTGCTAGGCATTTCGTGTTTCGACAGAGAACCCAAAAAGAGGGAGAGTCAATAAACTAGTACATGATCTCCCTCAGAACCACTCGAATGTGAATTTTGCGACCTAGACGATGTTCTGCTAGAGCAGTTAGTTTGCAGTGTGAAAGACCTGTGGCTCCAACAACGACAGCATTTCCAACCACGGAAAGACCAGCGGCAAAAACATACAATTCCAGGGATGAATACTACTCTATTCTTCGAGAACAAGGCTCTGCCAAGGGAACCGTCAGACAACCTGCGGGAAGATCTCCAAGCAAGATCTACTTAACTGTCAAAATCGAAGTGGCTCCATGTACAATGGAGGTGGACACAGGATCTTCCAGGTCCATTCTTTCCTGGAACAACCTCAAACAACTGGTACCTGGCATCGCAAAAGACCGTCTGAAATTCACCACTGTAAAGCTACCCAATTATCAAGGAAATCCCATTCCAATCATAGGGTAAGGCAACTTCCTGATTGAGAAAGATGACTTCACCGGATGCCTACCATTGCTTGTGATCGATGGCAATCTCCCAAGCTTGACTGGTTCAGCTCGCTGGGGCTCGGCATAGCTGGCATTCACACCACACACTCCGATGGCTATGACACTCTGACCCATGAGTTTGCCAATGTTTTCGATGATGTTTTGGGTAAATATAATGGCACCCCTATCTCCTTAAATCTTGACCCCCATGTAGCATCCGTTAGGTTAAAGGCTAGATGCGTTCCCTTTGCACTTCGCCCCAAAGTGGATGCAGAACTAGAAAAATTAATTGTACAAGGTATCTTAGAACCCACTGATCATGCAAAATGGGAAACGCCTATCGTCATTCCCATAAAACCAGATGGGTTTGTGCGTATATGCGCGGACAATAAATGTTCAATTAATCGTACACTGCAATCCAATCCTTATCTGGTACTTATTGTCCAGCACCTGCTCCACTCACTAGGCCAAGGCACCATCTTCGCTAAATTAGATATGGCGCAGGCGTATCAACAGCTCCCGGCGGATGACACCACAACATAGGCTCAAATAATAGTAACCCACTGGGGGGCCTTTAAATGTAGGTGCCTTCAATTCGGGGTCTGTGAGGCCCCCGGATTGTTCCAAAATTTAATGGAACATTTGTTACATGGGTTCACAGGAGTCGTTCTGTACTTCAATGATGTCCTGATTGCCACGACCAGCAGCCTCGCCTCATTGGTTAAACAAGTTTCTCCTTGGTAGGACAATTCAAGCTCCGCCATTGACCAAGGCATCTGACAACTCGCTATAAAAAGGGACTGTCAGACGAGCCTCGGCAGCTGTTCTGAGTAGCCATTCTGAGTTGCCTCCAGCCTGTTAGCGAGTTAATAAAGGCTGTGTTCAAATACGATCCGTGTCGCCTCAGTTATTCTCACCCTCGCTCTCCCGATAGAGCAGTAAGATAATTCGATTTTCAACAATGTGAGTCCAAGGGAATGAAATAAATGCTTTTTAATGGATGAAGTGGAGCTGGGAAACTTGTTTCTCTCACGTGTTCTCTTTGTAGGCTGCCTTCTCGTTGAGCATCCTGTGGGTTAGCAGAGAGCTACTTTATTCTCTGGTGACTCTGATATCACAGGGAATTCTACATCTGCTGGATTGTTTTCTTGAATGTGGGATGGTGATCAAAGTGATAAAGAGGACAAACTGACTGAAGGTGGAGGAATGTTAACCGATTTGAACTTGCAGTTAATATTGCTTTGTCATGTTGCTCAAGATTACACCAGTCGTCAAAATGTAAAGAGAGACCCAGGGGTGAAATCCAGCAGGTTCTGACAGGTTCTGGAGAAGCGGTAGCTGACATTTTGAGTAGTTTGGAGAACCGGCAAATACCACCTCTAGCTGGCCCCAGAGTGGGGTGGGAATGGAGATTTTACAATATCCTTCCCCTGCCACGCCCACCAAGTCACACCCATAGAACTGGTAGTAAAAAAAATTGGATTTCACCACTGGAGAGATCTGTTTAATGAGACTTCTCATTTGGTTCCCTGTTTTTCCCAATCTGATGCCAATAGAAGCCAGCTGGAAAAACACATGAACAAAATAAAGCCATCCCACTGATACTCTCCATGACAGATATTGACAGGAATGCCATTCAATGCTGATAGTCTAAAATGGAGGTGGGGAGATGCAGAGTCATGGGTATATTTTGGTTTATGAAGCTTTCTTCTCACTTAAAAGCATGACTTGACTTTGCAAAATAGGAAACCTTTGTTTTTCACTGTTCAAAATCTTCATGTTTGGGGAATAAGTTCAGGCCTAGCCTGTGAGTTGAGGGCCTCCATGGCAACTAAGGGCTTGTCTCAGGTAATCTTTGGCCTGACATGCAGGCAGTCATACCTTGGACTTCATGCTTGTCTCTGAGAATGTGACCTAGAAATGGTAGGGAATTCCCATCACCCTGTTGGTCAGATTATGTCTCATCCAGATGCCACCTGTGACCAGGGAAGACTATTTGGATGATCTATCCCAGAACCCTAATGAGTTCAGTTGGTTTTCAGGGAGTACTTAGAGATTATCTCAGGTCTTCCATGGGTGTCTTGGTTCACTCACTGGTGAACCTCTAGGCCAGTGGTGTCAAACCCACGCCATCACAGTGGCATCATATGACAATATCGGGACTTTCCCCCCTTCATTAAACCGTGTGGGCGTGGCCAGTGCATGACACACCTGGCCCGTGGACCGGAAGTTTGACAGCCCTTCTCTAGGCTCATATCTGACTGTCCTTTGCCAATAAACAAGGCATTTTTAATTACTCAGACCTTTAACAATATGTATATTTATTTTATTTATTCAGTTTTAATTTCTACAATTGTCCAACTCAACCAAGTGACTTTTTATATGTTGATGCTATATACATTTTTTAGGTTTGATTGAGGGGGGGAGTGGCCAAGATGGCTGCCATTTGACATCCCTTTTAGTGAGCTCCTTATTCTTTTATTATAAACTATTATTATAAGCTACTTTATATGGTTGTAAAATAGTTTATTTTTATCTAATATTATTTATAAACTAGTAAAGTTAGTTTCTTTTATTAGAAGTAGTAATTTTAGGGTTTTTTAAGCTTTTAGATTAAGGATTAGGTTTTTAGACTATGAGCTCCGGAACTTATCAGCTTCAAGCAATTGCTGACGAAGTGGGAGTATGTTTTAAAATCTTTTAAACCACCCAAGGACGCAGGAATAAAGACTAACAGCAAAAACCAAAAGGGTCTTGAAAAGAAAATTTGAAAAGACAAGCTGAGTTCTGACAGTTCATGAATCCTTGTTTGTGAGGTAACTGCCAAGGAAAGACAAGCTGAGCTCTGACAGTCCATGAATCCTTGTTTGTGAGGTAACTGCCAAGGATCACCTTCTTACAAGCAAAGTTGGTGGGTGGCCCGGCCCCAATGGAGGCCCTGAAAAGGACTGGAGAAGAAACTGGGCAGCAGACAAGGAAAAGAAGCAGATCTCCCGT
>JANHFT010006785.1:14135-24264 GCA_032467955.1 Pseudoxenodon macrops | reverse complement strand
GGCCTTTGCATGCTTTGTTGATTGGTTCTCTCTATCAGCTGTGCTTTAGAAGTTTTTCCCCCCAGTCCTAATCAGGGAATAAAATAATGTGCTGAAGCTGACCATACTAAGGACGCTAACTAGATGAATATCTGGTAGCAGATTTTTTTCCCTATTTTCCTCCCAAAAAACTCAGGTATGTCTTATACTCTGAAAAATACGGTATATCTGTTATTAATACAGCCATCTCCAATTTTAGCAAAAGTTGGAATACAGTGTATACAACAATGTGCTTGGGTGGGTACACAAATATTGGTATTCTTGCAAACAGGAAAACCATGATTACTAAAACAATAATAGTGCATATAATTCTGCCTATGGACTTGTACCACATCTGAAGTTTGGGATTTTCTTAACACAAGGTTTCAAAATATTAGATCTTGCTTTATTAATTATAATAAAAACAGACTTTTTTTGATTAGATGGAAACTTTTATTAATTGTTCATTCTGATTGATGCTTCTTATTACACTGGCTGCTTTTGTTAATTATTGAATATTGATTAGATGTTAATAATGGTTTTGAAGTACTACATTGATATAAGATCACTGCATAATAGCAGTATTAATCTAATGTGACTTTGAAAATTCTTGTTCAGATTTATATACCTTGTAAATCTCCCTTCCATTTGTTTTTCTTCAGCATTTATTTTTCTGCTATTTTTCTTGGTTGTACTTTCAAATATTTATTAAATTTAAATTAAATTAAAGCTTTAATAATGCAATTTCTACAAGAAATATCACTAAGCTTAACAGAACTCCTCTATTTACAGTGGTATGAAAACGTGTTTTTTTTTAAGTCCTAAAGGAAACATCTTAGAATAAGCTAGTGAGAAAAAGTAGCTGAATGGGCTTGAAATGCTAATTGATTTTTAAGAGGAAATGCTAAAAACTAAGAGGCAAAGGGTAAGTTGAATGGTTTTTTCTCTGAAAGGATCTGGCCGTTTTATCTCATCAATAGGCACCTCCACACTGAATTATTTTGGTGTGCAATCAGGTTTTGTATGTGGCATACACACCCAAAAAAGATGACAAAATAAGTAGAATAAAACTGACCAATTTGATTCACTATGATTACTCCCACTTTCTTTTTAAATTGCCAGGTCTGACTTTATACACGGATCATTTTCAAGATGAGACCTTTCTGAGATTTTGCCAGTGTCCACTTAGGGGAGTCAAGAAATATTGTCCACATCTTGTCATTCTTGTGTATTGCAAAAAGAAGGAAATAGTAGAGAAAGAAACTGCTGAGTACCAGAGAAATTGGAAGGTCCAGGCAGTTCAAATGGGTGTAAAGATTTATTGCAAACTCTCTACAAGAATCTGAACTACTAATGGTCCGAGCAAATCGGTGGTAGAAAAAGAGTCAATGGAATTAAAGGGACTGAATTCAATCCTGTGTGGGCGAAGGGACTCATGACTAATGAGGCGTTTGACCCCTCTATTGGCTCAGCCTGGTCATCTCCTACAGAGACTATATGAATCAAGTGGAGCTGTTATAGCTTAACTACATTTGAACAGTATGAATAAGTTTTCAATACATTGATTATGTGTCATCAAGTCATTTTTAACTGCTAGTGACCACACAGAGAGCTTTTTACCCATGACAATCTATCCCTAACCTTTTTTTCTCTCTCAGATGCTTCAACAATGCACTCATTGCCACTGTAATGGAGTCCGTTCATCTTGCTGTTGGTCTTTTTCTTCCATCTTTCCCAGCATTAGAGTGTTCTCCAGAGAGTTGGATCTTTGCATAAAGGGTCCAAAGAACCCATTTGTTCTTTGTAATTTAAGCCTGGTCATTTGTGCCTCAAGAGAGAAATATGGGTTGATTTGTTTAATGGTCTATCAGTTTGTTTTCTTGAACATCCGTGGCAAAGGTGGGTAGTAACCCGGCGATGACGTCACGGACCTGGTTCCTTCAGTGTCTCCGTGGGTGCCGCCATTTTGGATTTTGCTTCTGAACATGGGCAGAAGCTAATTTTTTATTTCTGCGCACACGTGAGGTGCAACCCTGAGCAAACTGGCAGCAAAATGATGCACAACCCACCCCTTGTCCGTGGTATTCTTAGGAGTCTTAGTAGCCTTCCTCAACACACCTTCACCTACACCTCTATACACTGAATACAAATGCAGAAACAGATGTTGAGGGAAGACTGTGTACATTTGAGAAAATCCAAAGAGACATATCTGTAAAAGTAGCAACTCTTTTGGCGTTTATATTTTGTGTCTGTGTGGAACCAAAAGATCCAAATGCATCAGAAGCTAATGTGGCAGGTTTGTCTTGGACGCTGGCCTTTGTGGCTTATTTTCATAGATTATAGCCTCAGAAAGTATTAGGTTAGGATTTTTAAAAAGTGACTGGCAAAACCACCGAGGCCTTGTTTCAAAATAATGAACAGGGGAGGGAATTCACATATTACACTAAGCCGAAAACAAGCAAGTGACATTATGATTTAATGCTATAGACAGTATGAATCCAGCCACAATAGCCTGTTCAATGAGGCTGTACAAATCCTTCTAAAGAGGAGCTTTGCAACACGAACAACACACACAAAGCTGCTTCCAGATGTTTATGCATATTTGAGTAGAATTTAGACCTGTTTGAAGAGAAACATAGGGAAATTATGACTTGTTTATAGAAACAGTTGGGGGGGGAGAAATGTAGAAAATCGCTGCATGAATGTGGAAGAAGAAGAAGCTGATTTAAGAAGAAGAGTAGTTCATACAAGCTCCTGGGTATTGCAAAGTACCATTTTTGAAGGATCTAATTCAACCCAATGAAAAGGGGAGAACCACTCATATTTAATAAGGACTGAGAACAGCAGTGACTGTGAAAGTCCCTTTCATACCTTGTTTATAATGATATCTGAACTAGGATTCTTGGCTTTCTTTCTCTTAGCTAGTCAGAAGTTGGAAGCCACAGCTGGTCCTTATCATTTGATCTGTGGGTGTACAGAGTTAGATAAAAGATTTATGGTCTGCACTTTGTGTTCGTCGTCTTCGATCCGACCTAAGCGTAGTACATAAAATTATATGTTACAATATCCTACCTGTCAATGAATACTTCAGCTTCAACCACAACAATACACGAGCTGACAATAGATACAAACCTATGGTAAACCACTCCAAACTTGATTGCAGAAAATACGACTTCAGTAACAGAGTGGTCAATGCCTGGAATGCACTACCTGACTCTGTGGTTTCTTCCCCAAACCTCCAAACCTTTAACCCTAGACTGTCTACTATAGACCTCACCCCATTCCTAAGAGGTCTTAAAGGGGCGTGTATAAGTGCACCAGCATGCCTACCGTCTCTGTCCTATTGTTCCCTTTTATCCAAATCCATCTCATATATTCATAATCTTGCCTATACTTGTATCTGTTTTCTAATATATGCTTGACGAAAATAAATAAATAAATAGAATAATGTGCCTTACTTGCTTAGCACCTTTAAATCAAGAGTTCTCCTGTCCTCGGTAGAAAGTTAAGGATCTACTTCAGTAATATCTAAGTCAAGCATAAAGCAGTGAGGACTTGCAATTGCAGTTCTTGTCTATGACTTGTCACAAACCTTCATATCTTGCCTTAGATTAACTGGGTTAACTGAACTGGCCAATGAGGACGTCTGCAAGATCTGGGATCTTGCAATTGCATCACTGCAATCACAGTGATTCATCCTGCACCACTGGAGGCTTTTAAGAAGAGACTGGAGGCAAAGGGTTGGACTAGATGACCTCCAAGGCCCCTTCCAACTCTGTTATTGTTTATTGCTTTTTTGGCAGCTGCAGCACACTTCTAGCTCATACTTAAGTTGTTAAGGACAGTGTCATAGAGAAAACCTATCTAGGAGTCAACAATGATTTGAAGGCACATAATGAATCAATCGTAAGGAAACCATGTTGATCTATTTTATTAAAATAAATATGTGTAGATGCTGTCCCTCACATACATTGAACTGCAACATTATGCTCTGATTATACAAATTTCCCCTTGAAGTTATTTTCATCTTATTCCCAGCCAATATGTGAGACCACCTTAAATCATTATTAATGTTAATGGTATCAAATGAGTATTTTCCTCATACACACACACACACACTCACCGTACCCTTATTCCAGCACAAATTTATGATAACCTTGAGATGTGTAAAATATATTATGGTTCACCATTACTTACCTTGGAAGCAAAGTGAAATGAACTATTATGGATTACAATCAGAGATGCATTTTGGAAGTGTTGAGAGATATAGACATTCAGTAGTGGCCACAATTGTGGAAACCTTTTGGGGAAAGTGTATTTTTGAGCTTCTTTTTTTTGGAGTTTCAAGATAATCCTATTCCACTGCTGGAATGGCCTGGGAATAGCCCAGATCCTAACCCCATTGAAAAATCTATGGAGCCGACTAAAGAAGCTTGTTAGTCAGAAGCAACCCAGCAATAAAACCCAGTTAATAGAAGCCATCGTTCAATCTTGGTTTCACAATATAATAGCTGCAGAACTAAAAGACTTGGTTCACTCCATGGGAAGAAGACATTGTAAGGCCATAATTCATGCTAAGGGTTACACAACTATTAACTGACATGGTGATAATTTTTGTATATCTCATTTTTTCTACGGTGATAATTTTTGTATATCTCATTTTTTCTACGGTGATAATTTTTGTATATCTCATTTTTTTCTATGTTTCACTTTCAGGTCAGACACGTCACCTTTCTTCCTGGTGGAAAGTACAGTAAGAGATAGTCAGTTCCAGTTTTCCCTACACCACATAAATTAGCAAATAGTACCGTCTAGGCAGAGTCTGAGGATATTCTCTCTAATGGTATTTCTGTCCTACATTCTTTATTTTCTGTTATTTTAACTTGGGAAATGTTCAAATGGGTTCAACAAACCAGGGAGAGTTCTGAAGCCAGGCTGACCTCATTTCTGGCCTGTTGGTGGATAGCACTAGCAATAGCACTTAGACTTATATACCACTTCACAGTGCTTTACAGCCCTCTCTAAGCGGCATCTTGCCCCCAACAATCTGGGTCCTCATTTTTACCAACTTTGATCCTTGGAAGGATGTGTTGTGGTCCGCCAGTGGCCTGTGGAGCTAGCTGTTGATTCAGACAGCGAGGAGACTGGTGTGATGATTCACCAGCTGCCTGTGCAGTTGGCAGCAGAGTCGGACAATGAGGAGGCTGGAGAAGACTTGGTGCCAGAGGCAGGGATTCAGCCAGGGCTTTTAGAACCTCCACAGGCTGTCATGAATGAAGAAGAAGAGGAAGAGCCTGTTCTCAACGCGCGCGCAGAGCTGCCAAAAGGCAGGAATGGCTCCTGAGGAGAAGGACTACTTGGGAGTAAGGCTTGGGGATACTTGGCCACTCCCATAGCCTATTTAAGTAAGGAAAAGGACTGACCAAATTTGCAGGAAACAACTTAGTTCATTCCATGTCTTGTCTTTGACTGCAAAACTGTTTGGCTCTGGTTGGGAAGTCGTCAAGAATTCCTACAAATTACTTCTGGGCATTTTGCCAACAACAGTAAGATTGTGTGTTGTTAGCATAAATATTCTTCGTCGGACTTGTGATCTTTTTTGTTTGGACTAATTGCTGGCTGTTAAGAAGGTGTATTAACAACTGTTGCATCGAGAAGACTGATTAATCATTTCATGAACTATAGAACGACTGTTAAGACAGCTAATTAGGAGTTTGTTCATATTAAAACAAGATTTGTTTGGACACTGTTTGTGCTGTATTCTTTGGTCGGGCAGCTGGGTCAGAACAGGTGGTTCATCACTGTTGTGGATGCTTCATCACTGAATGTTTTTTAAAAAGAGACTGGGCTCTTTTAAGAAGAGAGTTGTCTGAAAAGGTATAAAAAAGGGGGCCTGAGTAGAAGACCTCCAAGGTCCCTTCCAACTCTGTTCTGATTGATTGATTTGCACTATGAGAAATACAGAGATAGGGTGGGACTCTAAACCCTTGTTAAGTGTTTTTTATTCTCATGCCAGCTGTCTTTAAACATCATTTCCCTCTATTTTTAAACCACAAAGTAATAATGAAAATTAAATTCAAATGAGTGATTCAGCAAGTCATATTTATTAAACAAAAACTGGTCACTTTCATTTTTGGCTTGAATATTCAGTGGACACTTTGCTTCAAGTGTACGTACAGTTACCCAACAAAATGGTAAACTGCCAGAGGTAACATGAACTAACCTTATGTCAAGTACTCCAGAGAAGAAAAATGATCTGGTGAGCTATTTCGACTTTATTGTAAGGCTACTTTAACAAAACCTTGCAAGTCTGAAAGTACAACTCTCTTGCCATCTATTTTACTGCCTGAGAAGTTATGGACATTTCTTTCTGAGTTTATTTCTCTATTATGCAGAAGCAGACTATGGTCCCCTCCTCTCTGATCATTCCCTAGGCAACAACACTTCCCCCTGCTCCCAAGATCATTCACGCATACCATTGCACCTTAAGAAGCAACACTCATGCCAAATAATTTCATGAGCGTTCACATTAGTATGCAAAAATCTTGCAAATTTGGGGAAATAGCCAGATTACGATGCTACTTGGAACAGGGAAAAATTATCAGATTTAATGCAGCTCCTCTAATAAGTCCTATATTGTTGTAAACTTGGTTCAGAACAATTGAAATAAGTTTTTACATTTGAATGTTGTCTCAGGATTTTTCATTTTGTTTCCCCACATGAAGTTTAGTGTTAGAGCAACATCTAGTGGCCACTGAAAGCCTTGTTTACTGCAAAAAGAATTCAGAATTTTTTGCTTTGCTTGTTTGCCTTTCATAGAAATTTGATAGAGCATAATTAAGACTTTATTCTTTATGGCTTTATATGCAAAATTAATAAGTGAGAGTCCATAATACACATTCTGAATTATTTCATTTTTTTACTATTAAAAATGTAGCATAGCATACTTGCATTGTTTCAGAACTAGAAATAAGGACATGATACAAAAATCAGCTAAAGATGCCATCGGAAGTATGTCCCTTCCATGGCCAAAGGAATTACTAATTTAAAACGTCCTGCTCACATTCACAAGATGCTGAGAAGCTTGCATAGGTCTTTACAAGCTGAGCCAATTAATTTTTTAACTCTGTTGCTGCTTCAGAGAAAATTGTACAAAGATAGTTTCTCAGTGTTTCTTCTGCGGTTGCTAAATAAGTAGTTTAGACTTGTTGGGAACCCTCATCTCAGCCTGCTTCACATTTCTCCCTGCTTAAAGCCAATTAGTGCTTTTCCCTAACTGGCATACATAAAAGGAGGATGGGGAGAGGAAGGAGGGAAACAGTAAAAACCACCATGTGGTGCTGTGAAAATGTTGCAGAAGGTTTGAGGAGATGAAAGCAGTATCTGTGTGAAAGTCCCTAGTCAGTAAGATTCAGCTGGAGTTTAAGCAGATACTTCCTTTTTTGCCTGACATTTTCTTCATAAAGCAGATATTGTTGCTTTGTAATATTGATTGGGTTGGTTCAATTTGTACAGCCACCCATTACATGACTTCAGCATCTTATTAATAAAATGATATAAAATACACAATACCATGTTTTCCCGAAAATAAGAGCCTGTCTTATATATTTTTTGAACCCCAAAATAAGTGCTTGGCCTTATTTTTGGGGAGGTCTTATTATTTTGGGGCGTGTGGAGCAAGACGGGGCTCCTCTTGCTGTCTTACCTGATTTCTAGCTCTGTCTCCCTAACCTTAACCAGAGGAAATGGCGGGGACTGACTTCACATGCGTTTAAATATTTTCGGGACTGACTTATGTTTGAAGGAGGGCTTATTTTGGGGGGAGGGTTTAATTATCCGGGAGGGGTTATTTTTGGGAAACTTGTATAAAAATAAAAGATAAAAATAAAGCACATAGCAGCTGGGTGTCATCTAACCAATTATCCACAAAGCCAGGTGACAGTCTCTAAGGCTTATACAAGGCCCAAACTTGAGAACAGCGCCAAGTTTTCAAGTTTTACAAAAGGCTAACAGGGACAGGGTCATTCTAATTGGAGGGGAAAGATATTCCAAAAAGAAGGTGCCACAATAAAAGAAAAATTATTCTGGTAACTGCCAGCTGATGCTTCCTAGCCAATATTCAGAGATGACATCAAAAGTAAGTTTTCAAAACTTCAGTCTTTTTCCCCCCCGATGACTGAATATTCTTCAACTTTAGTCTCCCAGTCCAGTACTGATGGCAAGATTTCAGTTTTCCAATGTTGTACCAGATTGACTCTTGTCTCTGTCAACATATTATCTTTATAAATGATGCCTTTCATTTATATTCTCTGGGATAATATCTAATAAAATATTTATGGTGTCAATTCAAATTTTATTTCGTGAAATTTCTATAAGTTTTGGGTTTATTTTTCAAGTACTTTTGTGAGGTAAGTGTACTTCCAAAAAGCAAACATTATTTTAATGTTTAATGTTTCTTCCTATTTGTGATCATACCATTAATAATTGAAACTGCAATTAACAGATAATATCTGTGATTTAAATGGAGTGAACACCAAAGGTCATTTTTTTCTTGATTCAGAAAAACTCACAACATTTGCAGAAAATTACAGTAGTGATATAGACAAATGTAACCATTATATCTGTAATTTAAAGTGAGAATCTTTGTGTATCATTTTAATGCAATAGTTGTAAGTCTAACTACCAATTCCTTAAGTGTTAGTGTTCATTTATTACATGATTTGTTGGATGTGATGTACTAAAAAAAACTACGTAAAAATAGTAAACATGCATTCTTTAGCATTGAAAGGAGTCATTAAACACATTTGTTTTATCATGCACCCACACAAAAACACACCTTGCAACCTGTTAACTTCACCTATCTTTCTTGCAAAGTTCTAGTTTGTTATACTGTATATCCTCAGGGTGGTTTTTCTTTGAGATACAAGCTTTTTTCTTTATGTAGTAAGTCTTATAATATCCACTAGATGGAGGTCTAATATTAAACATCGCATTGATTCCCTATAGATAGTTTCAACTGGCTTCTGAAAAGGCTTTTGAAAAACAAAAGGTGCAATTATTTTACTTCCCAAATACCATGTGCCTGAAGATCAAGTGTGATTTCCCTCTTTCTGTTTATTTGTCATTCCGGAAATCATTGTGCTCAGTTTCTTCAGCATTAACAATTCCTTCATCTCCACTCCAATGAAAAAGAAAGGGAAAACCTTTCAGTTGCCTAGCGATCTGTAGTCCACTTACGGTTGTTGAAGAAAATCAATAATTAACAAACTCTTGCTGATTTTCCCCAGAAGCAACAGCAAACCACTAAGCTATATCTGTTGAGAGCATCTATAGTTTATGAGCCAGGAAGACAGGGAGGGGGAAGCTGATGCCAAAAGTCAAACAAATGCAGAATGTGTTTCACAGCCACCACTACTAAAAACAGCGCAATAATTTCAGCCACAGTACACCTGAATGGAAAATAATTTCTGTCAACTTTCTACTAGAATGGAACTTACAGAAACTGTAAGGTGTAAAGCTGCTTTCAGATTGGTGTAGAACTGTTATGTAGAAAGGCAGGAAGGCTACCTTCCTTATGTTCTTTGTTATCAGAATGGTGGCTTTTACTTAGATTATTATTGTTGTTGTTGTTGTTGTTGTTGTGGCTGTTGCTGTTGTTATTATAATTTACTTCATTCATTAAACATGAAATTCAGTCAACTGAACATTCAAAAATGCATCACAAATACAATGACTGGTTGATACGGGGTGCTGCCAGCGTCCTAGGTATCAACCAAGTACCTTCTTAAAATATATGATGTTCCGAGTAGCGCAGTTTTTTGCAGTTCCACTGGTGTTATTGAGGAAGCTACAATTTCTTGATGTGTTTTGTAAAATTCTTGAACATGGTACGAAGTGCCCCAGTGACAATGGTTATCACAGTTACATATTTCATCCATAGCCTTGTAGTTTCGATGGCCAGGTCGCAATATTTTGTGATATTATTTCTTTTATTCATTGAACATGAAACTCAGTCAACTGAACAATCACAAATGCATTGACTGGTGCTAATGGTTGATACGGGTTGCTGCCAGCGTCCTAGGTGTCAACCAAGTACCTTCTTAAAATATAT
>JANHFT010006783.1:27816-47203 GCA_032467955.1 Pseudoxenodon macrops | reverse complement strand
AGAATCCTTGGTGCCTCCTGAACTTGGTTGTTTGCTAGTTTGGCAACATTGGTGCAAATGAATGCAGGGTTTGCTCCCTGTTTATATAGAGTAGCTTTTTTATATGATAGTTTTTTTCATCAACAAAATCACTGTGTGAGAACTGGCAATGTAGACTTCAGTGAAGCAATGAAAATGTATTTTATTAATAACAGTCTTGCACTTATAATTAATTATGTATGATATGTTATGTATGACATGTCAAATTGATGGGGAGATATATATTTATATGGACTTACCCATTGAGATTGAACTCCAGTGTTAACTCACTGAACATTATTTATAAATTGCCTTCATGGAAAGGTATGGAAATCAAGTGTCTGACTGGTATGCCTGTAGCTTCCTTGTGCTTTTGCTTTTTAGGGTTGGCATTGAGATGGTTTTGAATGTGGAGTAAATTCAAGTTTTTCATGACATGAAAAAATTTGATTCCTCCATTGCACTTTGAAATGAAAAAGTCCAGCAACATATGCATAATGGGTAACAGTTGATCAAGTGCCTAGGTGGTCACATATATAAGTTCTAAAATGGGGGAAAAGAGGCATTTATTTAATTATTAAATTTTATACCTTTCCTCTTAGGATATAAAGGCAGATGGTGTTGGAAATCTGCCTTTATTTTATCATCCTAGTACCAAACCTATGAAGCAGATCCAGCTGTGAAATATTTATTGGCCAAAAGTACCTGGTTGACTCTGAAGTCCAGGGAGGATAATCTTGTTTAGCATATTTCAGGAATAAAAGGAAGGGGGGGGTCTATAAAGCCAATCCCCTCTCACAACTTTTACTAAAGATGATATTTGTGAGCCTGTTTCCTACATTATAACAATTATAAGGATGATCACATTGTTTCCCTTATTCCAACTTACTGTAGGAACTAATTGTTGTAGTTCTGTGGATTAATGAGCTATAGTAAGGAAATATGTTTCATGCCATTTGCATGAATTATTTTGTTCTCAAGCTAATCAGACATTTACCTGATTGCATTAGCATTTCTTAAAGAATCTTAATGATTACACGCTGTAATAGTATTTTCATTTGCTGATCATGTTGTCTTTCTAGCATTTTATCTTTTTTGTGTTGTGCCTTTTGTATAATGAACTAGACATGTTAAATGTCTATTGCAGTGGTGGTGAACCTTTTACCCGCTGAGTGCCGAACAGGTATGTTCTTTGCACACTTTGTGCGCTCGCGTGCCATCCGTGCTAATATGCAGCTCCTCCCCATGCGCTGTATGTGCATTGTGCATGCCCACAGCTTATGTGCAGCTCCCTACATGTGTTGCACTCACAATTGCACTATCTGCGCATGCACGTGGTTTTCACGCATGCAATGCATGTGTGCTAATGCCATTTGTGCATGCACATGCTGCACACCAGTACTCTCATGCACATGCACAAATGTGTGTGCATGTGCATGAGAGCTCCAAAGACCAGTTGGGTTCCCTGAATTTTACGCATGCGCACCAGAGGCCCTAACACCAGCTGGTGCAAGCGCGCATGTGCAGCTGTAGGTGAGTTGGGCGACAGTTCGTGAGTCCAGAAAAGTGGCTCTGTGTGCCACTTCTGATACGCGTGCCATAGGTTCGCCATTACGGGTCTATTGCAACCTTTGTTCCTGAATGTATTCCATTTTTTCCCTTCCTGGAGATGTGTCAGTGAATAATCTTCATGATACAAATCCATCTCTCAGTACAGTTATTAGAATTTTTTCTCCCCATAACTTTTGGCCATAAAAGCAAGTTTCCTAAATCATGTAACCATGGTTAAAACCTAACCTGCAGTTTCTACAACCAATTGAACTGAGTTCTGTGTTGTGTTATGTTTCAAAAAGTGCTTTAAAAAATTCACTATAGCAATGTCAGATGAAGCCTTGATTTATGCTGGAGGCTTCCAGAAGAAACATGTAGTTTCAGTTCATTCAGTTGAACAGAGATGCTTATGGAAAAAAAGTCCTATTTAGCCTCCTCACATTTGCTTAAGCAGAATTAAGAAGATGGCAATATTATGACAGAAGCAGCTCATGGAGTGGCACTTGAATTGAAAATTTAATGGAAAGGCTATTTAATTTTGGCAAACTGTTACCTCTTTTCTTTTCTGGCACCTTTGAATGCTTGACAACAATTCAGAGTTACTGAATGGAGCACATTCCTTTTTTGTTTATATATCAGCAGGCTGTTGCCATTCAAGTCACATTTTGCATCTCATTGTTTATTTCATAGGTTGAAAGCCTTATGAGCAGAGCAAAATTATCTTCTCATTAGTTTATTTTCTGTGGAAATGTAATTCGTCACTTGAGGAAGCATAGTCACATACAGATCTGGACGAAAGACACCTGCTATTTCTGCATGAAAGGATATTTTCTGATATGTTTTCAGGCATTTGTGTTGTCAGCTTAAGGAATCATGTTTGGTAACAGGTTTGAGTAAGTGGATGAGTGTATTTATGTGTCTGAAGTGGCAAGTGCTATCTTATAATTAGAGCTACAAATATGTACTCTAGAAGACAGTTTGCTGGCAGCTTGCTCTCTTCTGTTGCCAACAGCTGCAACTCATACAATGTTCGCATATGCCACCTTCACCTGTGGAGTTGCTGCCTGCACCTCTGCCTTGCCTCTCTGCCAGCTGTGCCCCACCGCTTCCTTCCCAGCCAGACTCACAAGCTCCCTGTGGTAGATGAGTCGCCACCACCCTAACTCTGAACTCTGCCTGGGCCTGAATCCTGGGCCAACAGCAGGACGAAGAAAATGTTCATTGGGGGTGTGTGTGTGTGAGGAATGGCAAGGCTTTATTTTCTTTGTTCTGGGTAGATTTTTACAGTTCTTCCACTCCTGCTTTTGAGAATACTTTCTTTCACACTAAATCTCTTGATATCAAGAAAAGTAAACTTTAATTATACATCTCAGATCATAAAAAGCATGTAAATATAGATCTATCTCCTATTGTCTTTTTTAAAATAGTTTTTTCTTAAATTTATCATTAATTATCTTTTCCATTTCCAATAGATCTTATGACAGTTTCTCTCTAGAGTTCAGATTGTTTGGCATTCACTAGACTACAGCACTATAACTTGGAGTCCTAATGGACAACCACTTAAATATGAGCCAGCAGTGTGCTACAGCTGCCAAAAATGCCAACACAATTCTAGACTACATTAACAGAGGGATAGACTCAAGATCACATGAAGTGTTAATACCACTTTATAATGCCTTGGTAAGGCCACACTTGGAATACTGCATCCGGTTTTGACCACCATGATGTAAAAAAGATGTTGAGACTCTAGAAAGAGTGCAGAGAAGAGCAACAAAGATTAGGCGACTCAAGGCTAAAACATATAAAGAACAGTTGCAGGAACTGGTCATGTGTAGTCTAGTGAAGAGGAGGACTAGGGGAGACATAGCAGTGTTCCAATATCTCAGGGGTTGCCACAGAGAAGAGGGAGTCAAGCTATTCTCCAAAGCACCTGAGGGTAGGATAAGAAGCAATGGATGGAAACTAATCAAGGAGAGGAGCAACCTAGAACTAAGGAGAAATTTCCTGACAGTTAAAACAATTAATCAGTGGAACAACTTACCTCCAGAAGTTGTGAATTTTTCCAACACTAGAAGTTTTTAAGAAGATGTTGGACAACCATTTGTCTGAAATTATATAGGGTTTCATGCCTGAACAGTGGTTGGACTAGAAGACCTCCAAGGTCCCTTCCAACTGTGTTATTCTAACTTGCATCTGAAAAAAAGTCTCCTTTATTAAAGCTACTGAAAATCATCAGTGAATCATGAAAGTAAGGATTGAAGAATAGTTGGGATAGATTTGGATGCATGACTTTTCAGGAGGATGTTTAAGAAATGGTTTGGACTTGTAATGCTAAGTCTCAAGTATACTTTATGCAAAACAATGTATTTAACTTTATAATTTCAACTCAATGCAAATATAACAAAAAATAGGTGGACTAAAATATAACATTTGTTAAGTTTTAAAAGACTACTAAAACAATGACGTATTAAAAAGCTGTTCACACACAGACACATACATAGATGCAAGTGAGCAATAAATGTAATTTAGAAAGTGAATCTATGATTAATTCTGTACTGCTTTAGCTCATTTCTATGTTTTAGAAGCACGTGGATATGCTTATCAGAATAACTATTTTAGTGCATGATATTTGATGGTACTTGTTCCAGTATGTTAATGCTTCTGTTCTATTACATAAACTCTAGTTAGTAAATCTGTATCACTAATGAGAAAAACCTAATCATGTATTTTAAATGAGTGGACTCAATAATTATGTTGCTTATTCTTGTAAAACAAGTTTTGGATTTTAAAAATATCTGGCTTTAATTTGTTCTATAGCATGATTTGTATTCAGCAATTGCTTGAGTATAAAACAAGTCAAACATACCTAATTTGGGCAAGTAATGTAAGTAAAAGATGAAATAGACAAGCTTATTATATTGGTTTCCTTCGTGAAAATAGAAGGGGAAACAAAAGATATGTGGCTGGGTAGGACTGAAAATGTTTTGGAATACCTTTGAAAAAGTTTTGAATTATAGTATTTTCAACAAAGTCCAGTTGCCTTTTGAAAAAGCACCTATGGAAAAACTGCTGCTGAATAAGGCTTTGTAAGAAATGAAAAAAAAAAAGAGAATGCAGCCCCTTTGGTCATTCAGAGAGTTACTGTGGTGTAATGGTTAAGGTACCAGGATAGAAAGTGCAAGAGTGTAATTTCTATCTTAGGTAGAAAGCCAGCTGGTTGAGCTTAGGCCTCTCTTAGCCCTAGGAAGGAAGCAATGGAAACCCACTTCTGAAATTCTTGCCAATAAAGGTGTAAGGATTAGTGTCATAACAACACTGAAATATATTGCTCTAAGAGAAGGTGACTATTCTACTGGTCATCCACTGAGATTTCATAAGAGAACAGAAAATGCTTTTGAGATTTGATATCTCATGTAGCTTTGGAGGATGGATAGATGGACAGACAGACTGACAGACAGACAGACAGAAAGATGCAAAGATAGGATAGGTCATTGAGCACCACATTGCTAACCTAATTAAATATTTTCTAAAACCTTTTGAAGATTGTTGTAGCCTTGAATTGTCAAACAAAATTTTCATTTGTGAGATTGGTATCAGTAGGAGTATACAGAAGCCAGTGTTTATGCTTTTTATTGACTTAAGGTATTATAGAGAGCTGTATTACGGTAATTCACAGTTCAATGAAGCATAAGAATATGAAATGCGCCCTTAGGATTTTTTTTGGTTTAAAAAAGAAAGTCAGTGTAAACATTAATCTCTAACATGGTATTTCAAAGCTATATTGCAATATTTATTATTAAAAAGGTTTAGCACAACAAAAATGGCATCACCTCAGAATCAAAAATCACCTTCCCCAAATTTCTGTGGGATATGCTTTCCATATAATTTCCATATAATTTCTATTATGGTTAGGGCTATTTACAGTATCAGCAAAGTAATGACAAAATTATCTTATTGTGAATATTTATTTTGTCTATAGTCCTAACAACTTTAACGTATTTGTTTTGATTTACATTTCTGTTAGGTTTTTATTGGCTCCTAATGCAAATGGCAAGGGGAATTCCCATTTCAGCAGTGGAAATATTTAATATTGGATCTAAGTTCAGTGACAAAACTTCCTGATAAAAATCTGCTTTCTCTTCACTAAGCTACTCTGACTCATAGGACTTCTATTAAGTATTGATTACTGTAAATAATATTTCCTAGTGTCAAATATTTCAACAGTTAATATGCTTTTGATTTATTTATCCCAATTAGCAATTAAGTAGAGAGAGGTGGACTTTCACAAGTCCTTTGTAAAGGTTAAACATTATATTATATTGCATAGGGTTTTATATTGTTCCTTACAGTGTTTGTATTCTCTAATCCTTTGTGAAGGTCAAACATAAATTTATGTGGCCTTTACAGTATTCCTATGTCTCTCTGTTCTACAAATCAGGATGAAATATACATGGGAATTACTTTTGCTTTCAAAGAATGTTACATGTTCTATTATAATAAGTATTTCCATTTTAATCCCATTTTAATCTACAGCATTATTTAATTTACTCTGTTCTTTATTTTCCTGAGATTCCTTCTGCCCCAACACCTACAAAGTTAGTTAGAACAGACTAAAACAATTTAAACAAATGCATTCCCTTTTCTTCCTTGGTTCAAAATGTTATATATGGAACTAATTGTTGCCTTGTCTTTTGTGTTTTTAGCTGAATGTAATATATGCTGAACATGCCCCGTAGTCCAACATCAAGTGAAGATGAAATGGCTCAGAGCTTTTCAGATTATTCAGTGGAATCAGGATCAGACAGCTCCAAAGAAGAAACCATTTATGACACCATCAAGGCGACAGCAGAAAAGCCAAGTAGCAAAATGGAAGATGCCCAGAATAACACATTAGTGATACGGATTATAATACCAGATCTACAGCAAACCGTAAGGATAACCCTATGAAAACATCTCTTGACAAAATTTCTAATCACAGTGTGATTAGAATATTTAATGATAAAAGACTTGTTGATAGTTTTCCTGAAATATAAAATTTTAAAAATCCATACATTGCTATTAAAGAGAATGTGGATGGTAGCTTGATGAATATAGGTGGTCCTTAGTTAAGTATTGCAATTGAGACTGGGAATTCTATTGCTAAGCAATGTGATCATAAAGCACAAAATTATATGATAGTGCCAACTTACAATAGCAGTTTCAATAGTTCCAGTTGCAGCCCTTGGGCAAATCCTGCACAGTTGTTAGATATAATGTCATGTGATCACCATTTCCAACCTCCTGCTGGATTCCCTATTGACTTTGTCAGAAACTGGCAGTAACAGTACAGCTCCTAACCAGTTCTGCCTTCTTTAGCTTTTCAAAATCATCTTAAGTGGTACTATTTGGTAGGGAGGTAATTCATTAAAATGGAACTTAGAAAACAACAACATGTATTTGAGGTAGACCAGGCCAGGAAATAGGGACAATAAGAAACACTAGAATCCTGATCATATAGGCTAAAATTACAGAATCTTGAAAGTGTGAGAAAAAAAGTTAGTTTTAGATTACCAATTATATTTTACTGTTTTGTTCATATGGTAGGTGCTTAAACCAAAAATCAGAAAATAGTATAGAAAAATATGGTTCAGTTAAGTATAAGCTTCCAATCACATTGATTTGGGGAATAAGAGATTAAACTCTGCTTTTATCACCAGAAAAAGGAAGCAGAATGCTAATGTATCTTCCAACAAAATGGATACCCAGGCAACTATTTGCATTTAGAAATATTGGATGAATGAGTGAAAGCATATATAGATTGAGTTATTGCTTGGTTTGCGATATAATATCTATAGTTGATGGTGACTAAAATATAAGAATTTAATAAGCCAATATTTATTTAGTACTATTTTGAAATACTGAAATGTCTACTTCATTTGTACAGAAAAATAAAAAATAACTGGGGAAAAGTGCCTTAACATTCTGTTTCCATTTCACTTTTACTTAATTGATGTTTTGCTGAAAGACATGAAATTTATTCCTTTTAATGGAAAATACATTCTGTCTTGGCTAAATCATATATTTTTCTATTTGTTTTATGTGAATGGAACAAATACAAAAATAGTAGTTCACTGAAGGATCCCGAGTAATTATTTTATCCATGTTAATATTTAAAATCTTCTAGAGAGATAGAAATGTTGTTTATTGTACAGTTATCTGACAGGAATTACTGGTGCAGAAGGTTTTCATGAATATCAACTTCTGATGGGCAAGACATTTGGGCCACATTTTAATATCATTTTAAAAAAAATGCAAACACAAGCTTAAAATGTAAATTTCTCCAGTTATGGCAATGAAATACTCCATTCAAAAATTCTATGGGAAAATGAATTAGGCAAAATATTTTGTAATTTACAAAGCAGGGTATATTCTTTAAAAATCTCAAATTGATAGAATATTAAGTTCAACTAAATTAAAAAAATAAAAATAAACTTTTTATTAAATCCTAGATTGTAACATTTCAGGAAAATCTTTCTTAAAGCCCATAAACTGTCTTCGCTAAGGATAAACTTTAACAATAAAGATATAAATATCTGAATAACCGAACTCAGAGAGCACCAAGGACCTCATAGTTCAACTCTAAGTTACAAATGTTTTCTTCTAATTGTAGACTGCATTCATTCCATTTGTATTCACCTATTTCATTCTGGAGATTGGCTGTCTTGCTACAGCTGTGCTTGGGAGAGGCTGTCAGATTAGCAGAGAAACAGTGGAGCAGATGAGAGAACTGACCATCTATGCTCTCATATCCTCAATTGATAGCTTATACAGTAAATGAAATAGCCAAAGTGCATTTTATTTCATTCCATTTCATCTGCATTTTGCATTCTTATTGCATAGGTTAAGTACTAACAATTTAACTAGGAAGGTGTACGGTATGTCAAGTTCAGAACCTTCTCCAAAAAACGAGTCTGTGTTTTCACAGATTTTGACATAGATTTAGCGTTATACATTATACATCAAGTATCGTTCAATGAAGTGTACTTAATCTTTAAAAAGATGGTATGTTTTCTAAGTATATTAAAATTCAGTATGCACTGAGCAGTGAGCCTACTGGGAATTTAATAGCCACATAATTTTCCTGTCACAGTTGTTCTTCAAGCAAGACAAACAATTTGCATAGTTCTTTTTTTTAATTTCCCTTTTGAATGTTAGTATATAAAATGCTCAAGATAATTTCACCCTTCTTTATTATGCCAATAAACTGATGGAAGATGTTCTATCACTGATACTAGAACATCTTCCATGAATACTAATTGACATAATTTTATCCTCCACATGGCTTGCAAACCTGTATGTTTATTTTGCATAGAAAGCAAATACTTCCAGTTTGTAGCTAAGAGCATTATCTTGGATAAAGCTATTACATGAAAGAATATGTACCTATAAGTGCATTCATACTTTATTAAATAGCTTATGTATCTAAAAATGAATCAGGGTCCTCTAAAATATACACCAAGGTGAAAATAATTTTGTAATCCAAAGGTTTTTTGGGTTGTCACTTTCCTATTACATAGAGCTCATTGAAAGGGTTTGAGATGGAAGAACAAACCATTTATAGTCTGTTTTGTCAACCCTTGGTAGAAATATTGTGCTTTATGGTAGAAGATTATGTAAAGCTTTTCCTTCCTCTGATAGAACTTTAGTTTGTACTTCCTGTGGATCCAGTCATACTTTTCTTTATTTAAAACAAAACTTACTTTTGCTTAAACATGTTTAAAATTTGAACGTACTTAAAAAACTGTGACCCTTCGTGACATATATTTTCCTCAATAAAGTACTAATACTGTTTATTAATACTATGCAATTAAAAAAAATTATTGTAGAAGAATTCCTTGCTCAATTTGAGAGAATTACAGAACTATTTTCGCTTTGAGCAATTTAAACTGATAAATGTATGATATTATAAATGTTACATTTGTTTTTAGGATACAGTACCTACTGGTTAGTCTTTGAAAGGTTTAATATAGGCGCTGCCGAATAAGTGAATATATAATCCTCTGTACTCTATTACATTATAAGAAAATCTAATCCCTCAAATCTATTGATGAAATTCTAATGTAAAATTCCATGAAAACATTTCCTTAGTAATAAAGAAATCTTAACTTGACCCCGACTTTATTATTTGTTTTTATAATAGAGATTAATCCAAGTTAATTTCTGCTTAATACTTTAAACCAGAAGCATCCAAATTTTTTCAACTCATAACACATACTGTACCTCATAAGATGTTGCTGAGACATGGGAGGATAAATGGAGACAGTCTATCTTTGGTGATGTCATGGGAGCTGGGATTCTGATGTGACATACCTGTGGAAACTTTACAGCACATTCTCAGAAAACTGCTTAGTCTTTATGTCATTCTACCTACCAAATTTGTGATATAAACGCTTGATACTCTGTTTTTATGACAGTTTTAAATGCTGTGCCTTTACAATTTTCTGAAATGGTTGATTAATGCAATGTATTAATCATCATCTTACTGATTACCTGTTATATTTGGTAAATATGACATTATTTTAGGATTTGATCTGTTTATCTGTTTATCATGGCCATGAGGCCCAAGAGAGGTGCACCTGGTATATGTTTATTTCTCTTCTGTCATGTTCTCATCATACCCTAAATGAATAATAATTATTTTAGGATTATTAACCTGAGGGACTTTCTTGTCAAATCTTTGTTAGTAATGTTTCAGTTTTAGCTTTGTAAATAATTACAATGAAATAACTTTTCATGGTCATAGAATCTTCTAAATCGAAATTTGAGAACACTTATGCAGTTAGCATTCCTCCCCTTGAACATAATATATGTGTCTGCCTATAACGCTAACTTCATGGGGTATTTATTTTGTTTTCAGCTTGATGTAATTTATGAAAAAATGCTCATTAACTTGATGTTGCCTATTGATTAAAACTGTACGTGAGCTAGCAGTTTGCTGATATACGCCATTAGAATTACTTGATAGTAATTTGCCCACTTACAGCTTTGGTTCCCAATTTAAATATGTTTAGTCAGTACCATATTCACTTGATCTACTCTGGTTTTATATCCCATTGTTTCCTATTATACATCAAATATTTCTCAATGAGGTGTTCTTAATTTTTAAAAAGAAGATATGTTTTCTAAGCAATATATTAAAATTCAGCATGCACTGAGCAGTGAGCACACTGGGAATGTAATAGTCACATAATTTTTCTGTTATGGTTCTTCAAGTAAGAACAATTTGCATAGCTTTTTTTAAATCCAATATTCTGTTGCAGTCCATTCCCTGAGTTAAGTTTTAAGGGATACTTATTTAGAATAACAGAGTTGAAAGGGACCTTGGAGGTCTTCTAGTCTAATCCCCTGTTCAAGCAGGAAACCCTACACAATTTCAGACAAATGGTTATCCAACAGCTTCTTAAAAACTTCCAGTGTTGGAGCATTCGCAACTTCTGGAGGCAAATTGTTCCACAGTTCTAACTGTCAGGAAATGTCTCCTTAATTCTAACTTGCTTCTCTCCTTGATTAGTTTCCACCCATTGCTTCTTGTGCTTTGGAGAATAGCTTGACTCTCTCTTCTTTGTGGCAGCCCCTGAGATATTGGAACACTGCTGTCATGTCTCCCCAGTCCTTCTTTTCATTAAGCTAGACATACCCAGTTCCTTCAACCGTTCTTCATATGTTTTAGCCTCCAGTCCCCTAATTTGAGGGGTCCTTGTGCTCTCCGAGCTTGCTTGTTTTCTTGCAGATGTTTCATTACCCAAACTAGGTAACATCATCAGTACTAGTGCTATTTGGGTAACAAAGCAAACTCAGAAAGTACCATTTCAAGCTTGAGCAACAAATATTCTCCTTTGTTAGGATACCTATTTAAAAATATGACCCAGACAGATTTTGGGATTAACATAAAATGGAAAAGTGTGATCTTTTTTGATACTGAAATCCTAGATTGTTGGATTCTCTTTGACTTTCTATAACAAAAGTAACTTCGATCCATCATATCGTTTGTGTAATAGCACATAAAAACATCAGGTATTTCAAGCAGTTTTTCCAAGGATCCAGAATTTTATTTGACTCTGAACTAAACCTTGATTCAAATTAATTAAGTTTATTGAAGTTTAGGTTTAGATTTGAATTTTATTTTCACCTTCCTGATAGTATGTTCAATGTAATTCAGTTGCATTTATTTCTGTTAATATGCATAGGATTGTATCAGATAAATAGCTACACTTCTTTTATAATATCTAATAAGGTTTGTGATTAAATTCAGATTTCTTCAAAAAGGGTTAATACAGTGAAATTATGTTTCTTTGTCTCTAATCTTGTTGAATTAATAGCATAAAGATGAGCAAAATTTGTATACTACAAAATATATTTGTAGCGTGTGCATTAAATAGTAAAATTAACTGTTTATCTGCTATAAAATTGCTGATATAAATATAGAAATTGTCCTGTGTATTCTCTTTTTTTCTTTACAGAAGTGTATTCGGTTTAATCCTGAGGCTTCAGTATGGGTTGCAAAACAACGAATTCTTTGTACATTGAGTCAAAGTTTGAAAGATGTTCTCAATTACGGCCTATTCCAGCCAGCAAACAGTGGGAGAGATGGGAAATTTTTGGACGAAGAACGGCTTCTTATGGAATATCCACAAAATCTCAACAAGGGTGTTCCATCCTTAGAGGTATTATAAAAACGTTTATTTCAAGTTTAGATACCAATGAGCAGTTATAATTTTAGAAATCTAGTGTCAACAGACAAAACAGTTTACAGTTTGTGGGTTACAATATTTTATGAGGTATTGAAATCTAAAATTGCACCAGCAGAGTTACTTTGAAAAAAAAGGTATCTAAAAATGATGCTTAATTGATTGGCAGCTACATATTCCTATAAGGACTGTGTTTACGTTTTGGGAAACTTTGGGCAAAATATTTTGTTACTATGGAAATCTTGCTGAAAGGCATAATACATTTTTAAAAATGTAAATAAGAATCAGAACAACCATTTTAATCTAACTCCAGTCCTGGGTTCCACTAATATTTCTATTCCATTAAATCTATTCTTTCTGATAAGCCTTGAAGAATATTTTTATTTTATTTTATTATATCTGAAAACCTTCCATCTCCCTCACAGACTACAATTTGGAAATCACTGAGATAACAATTACATGTTTAATGCTCTTATAGTAACTTATTTATTTAGAAATTTTATATTCCAACCTACTCGCACATGGCGACTCCAGGAGGCTTACAGGACACAAAAGTGCAATGTAAAAGGAATAAAAACAAAAATAATAAAAAATAATAAAAAAATAATAATAACACCTCACCCCACCCCAGCGCCAACACGCATTCATACCAGCCATTTAATGGGCTCCATCCTGCTCTGGATTCCCCAGGCCTGCTGGCAGAATCACATCTTCAGGTTTTTCTCAAAGACTGCTAGATTGGGGGCCAATCTAATTTTCAAAGGGTTTAGGTTCAGTGATTATTAACTGCTTGGTTCAAAGGGAATATGGGTATCTTCAATTTATGACCACAATTGGGACCAGAATCTTGGTCATCGAATGAAATGGTTGTTAAGCGAGAGGTCACATGACTGCTATATGATTGCTTTGCTTAAACTCAGCAGTCCTGGTAGGTTGGAATTCCAGGTAAGGGATGTCTCACAGGGTTGGGAGAAACTCTGAGAGGTTCTACACAGGAGCTGAAAATATTCCTTGCTGAAATCCAAGCAGAATTTTCAGCCTCTGAGCAAAGAGATATCCATGTGTGGCCTATACTGGTTTCCCCTACTGGTGTTCCTAACCTTACTGTCCATTATTTGCTTGGATTTTGTCTCCCACTTATATCTGGCAACTGGCTGAAAGAGTTCAGCTCCCTTCTGTACATGAAAGGGAACTCCTTTGGTGGGAAGGGATGCAGGCATGGATCTGAAATCTTCAGGATTTTATCTCAGTTTCTGTATCCCACTGAAGGAGTTCAGCTCCCTTTGGAAGGCAGCTTTTTCAGCCAGCCCTCAAAGACAAGAGGCAGTCCTGTTG
This sequence comes from Pseudoxenodon macrops, assembly GCA_032467955.1. NCBI lineage: Eukaryota > Metazoa > Chordata > Lepidosauria > Squamata > Pseudoxenodontidae > Pseudoxenodon > Pseudoxenodon macrops. The sequence continues at coordinate 33,572 of JANHFT010006783.1, read as the reverse complement.
GCAGGCAGCATCTTGCAACTTTCTCTTCTGACTTCCCCATTGACTTTCTGGTGAAGCCAATAGAGAAGATTGTAAATGGGAGTCACATTATTGCAGGGTGCTTGGCAACGGATTGTAAGTGCAAACTGGTTGGCAACACCCAAATCACGATCATATGTCCACAGGGATGGTAGTGCAACATTTTGCAATGGCTAGAAGTGCTTTATGTGCTATAAAGCATCTTTCTGAGGCCATCATAATTCTGGGCTGTTATTAAACAGTTGTAAGTCAAGTGCTACCTTTACATAATTTTTGTAGGTAGACATAGCCATTATCAAACTTCTAAGACTGAATTATGGATTCTATATATTCCAGTTCTATTTTTATGTCTGCTTATGAAAGTAAGAGCAGAGCATAGATAATGCTTCACTGCATTATAACTATATTATAATATTCAGATTATAACTTGTACAAATGTTGTGATTTTATCCTCATCTATAAGAACACCAGAAATCTTTCTGAAAATGTTACTATTGTATTATTGAATGCATGGTATTAAAGAAATTACAGTAATAATAATAAGAATTATATTTGTATAGAACTGAGATTTATCATAGTTACAGTTAGTAATATGTGCACAAATTGTTTCCCATAATTAAGTGGAAATTAGAGCTATAGAGATACGTTGGTTTTAATTTTTTTAACTTTTAAAATTCATCTCTACTTCTAAGTTCTTATTATGTTTTCATGTTTTGATAGACTTTGATTCTTTGACCACATAAGTCTATTGGACATTAGAATTATTTCTCATAGAGCTATTTGCTATCTATCAATGCTACTTTTTCTTGATTGTAATCAGGAACTGAAAGAATTTCACAATCACTATCTAAAGAGGAATGGAAGAATGAACAATTCAATCTAGTTAGTTTGACTGAATAGAATAAAAACTAAAGACTAAAGGATTATCTGTGTGAAATTGAATGCCTGAATCTCAAGCTCCACTTCTCAATTATATTCATTTTAATAGGGATTCAGTAGGGAAAAATGTATAGATTGACTATGAAAATTTGCGGCTGTAGTCCATTATAGCAAAAACTATAATAGGGCTTTTCCTCAGTGATTCCTGGTATATTAAAAGGATGGGGTAAATGACTGAATTATGTTACAGAATTGTTCATTCAACTATCATTATGCTGTGCCCTTTGGCAACTATCACAAAAATTAATATGTAAAGAAAAGGAAAAAACAAATTGGGCAATGAATGGAAATGGGCAAGACCAATTAATTTTGTACAGAGAAAAAGATCATGTGAGCCTCACCAGGTAGGCTGGACGGGAAACATGACCAGATAAACTAATTCCACTTTAATGTAAAGCTACATTAACAGAATCTTGCCAGTATGAAAGTACAAATTTTCCTACTATCACCTTTATATCCTTGGGGGGGGGTGTTTCCCTTCTGAGCCTCTTACTGTAGTCTCTTGCGGGCTACAACTTAGATCATTTTTAAGTTTGTTTGTCTGCTCATTATTCAGTTGTGGGCTTTCCCCTACCATTTCCTAAGTAGAAACTCCTCATCCATCTTTCAGGATACCTGCAGTAGTTATTTAAAATATTTAATCTCCACTGGAATTTATTTAATTTTGACAGATATTGTTGTGGTTCATCGGCAGCCTGCGGAGCTGGCAGATGAGTCGGACAGCAGAGAGGAATATAGGTCAGCTCTGGAGTCTAGGGAAGGCTCAGACTGATTCTCTGCACCAGAGGCAGAGATGGGGCCAGGGCCGTCTGGGAGTGGTGTGCTGGAGCCTGCGGGGTCTGATAGCAGCGATGCAGAGGGACAGGGGGTGCCAGTCCCTAATGCGCGGATGCGCAGAGCTGCTAGAAGACAAGAGCAGTTGCGAAGGAAAAGGGCTACTCAGGAGTAAGGCTGGGAGGCGTTGGGCCCTCCCAGAAGACTTAAAAGAAGTCCTCAGGTTCTTAGAAAATACCTTTGCAAGGGGGTCCCAGACACGCCCTCTCTTCCTGGCTGATGTCCTTGCAGCGCGGATCCATGAAAGTATCTGCAAGGCATGTCCTTCTCCGAGTCTGCACACCTGCTCGGTCACATTTTCCAGAACAGGAGCTCCACGTTGACCACGATGACCAGACGGATTTGGAATTGCCAACCAAAGACCCTGGGAAGGAGAGACAGCCAGCAGCCATCTTAGGAGGCTGAGCAAGATGAGTCCGAGAAGACTCGAAAAGGAAGGCTTAGAACAGCTTCACTGCTTCAATCACCCTGACAGCAAAATGTAGGATGATGAGTTGGTTCACTCCAGTCAGGATTCCAAAATTGTTTGTCCCAGGTAGCTGGAATCAAGCATGGGAACCCTTTCAGTGGGACACTTGACACGTTTATTGGTTTTGTCTATGTGCCCTTTGCATGAAGAATAGAATAGCCAACACACAAACCCCGCCCCCACGCATGCTGCACTGCGCATGCCCCCCTCCCCACTTGGGGTGTTTTTTGCCCTCCAGAGGGTGAAAAACAGGCCAACGGGACTTCCTTTTTGCCCATTGAGCTGTTTTTCACCCTTTGGAGGCTTCAGGGAAGCCTCCTGAACGGGAACACCCCCCCCCAAAAAAGGTCAAAAACAAGATGGCGACGCATGCGCAGTGCCGGAAACTCGGCTTCTGCACATGCGCAGAAGGGGGGGGGGAAACCAAAAAATTCAACAAAAAAAGTTTTTCCCCAAAAAAAAGATAGCGCCGTCCATGGACCAGAACCCACTCGGTAGAACCGAGTAGGAACCCACCTCTGGTTTACCTAGTTGGGTAATGAAACGTCTGCAAGGAAAGCACCAAGCCTTAAGACCCCCCAAGGCCTCCTCCAGCATCTTCCTTCCAAAATTATCCTCCCATAAGATCCCTGGCATCTAAATCCCACATTGCCTTTCTTCTTACAGGTAGTCCTAGACTTGCAACAGTTCATTTAGTGACCGTCCAAAGTTACAACGGCACTGTAAAAAAGCGACTTAGGACCGTTTTTCACAGTTGCAACCTTTCCAGCCTCCCCGTGATCAAAATCCAGAATGCTTGGCAATCGGTTCATACTTACGACCGTTGCTGTGTCCTGGGAGGGGGGTCACGTGATCCCCCTTTTGCGACCTTCCGACCAGCAAAGTCAACGGGGAAGCCCGATTCCCTTAACAACCAGGTTACTGACTTAACATCTGCATCGATCCCCTTAACAACGGTGCCAAGAAAGATCGCAAAATGGGGCAAAACTCACTGAACCGATGTCTCACTCAGCAACGGAAATGTTGGGCTGAAATTGTGCTCGTAAGCCGAGGACTCCCTGTAGTTGCAAACACCCCCTGCCCCCCCTCCTGAAAAATGAAACCCCGCTCTTACCCGAAGGACAGAGAAAACGCACTGCGTAATTGAAGCACGTTTGCCCCGGAGGCTGCTCCTTATTCAGGCACCAGAATCCCTCGTGGACATTGGAGTGGACCACCTGGCCAGAACTGGTGGCGGAGACCCAGTTGGTGGTCCGGGCTTCAATCCGGATGGGATTTGGACACACCCTGTTCCGGTAATAGAAGCGAATGGCATCTAAGCGCTCGTAATCCCCGTTCCCTCCGGGATGGTCAATGTTGAACCAGCTGGTCCACGTTTCTTGGTCTGAAGAAGACAGAGAGAGAAAGGCGAACTGCGAATGGTCTGGCCGGAGAAAGGGGAATGGTCAGCCTTTACCATCGTAGGAAGAGAAAAACCAGTTCCAGTTCCATACCGGGAATAAAATGGAGGCTGCTTAAGGAAGAAAGGTGCTTTTTGCCAAGTCAAACATTTTACTGAATTGTAAGATAAAATGAAGGTACAAAATACAAAGGTAAATAGGAAAGCAATGAAGGAAAAGGGGAGGAAGAGAAGTGAGGAAGGGTTGGGAAAAAGAAAAAAGAAGTGTAGACTTCCAACTGTTGCAGTCGAATAAAGCATTAACAACAAACCACAACTTTTTTGGTTTTTTTCATCATGATATAAACTAACCATTTCTATAAGCATTTATCAATCTAATTATCAAGAGCCACTGTGGCGCAGTGGTTAGAGTGCAGTACTGCAGGTGACTTCTGCTGACCGCTGGCTGCCTGGAATTTGGCAGTTCGAATCTCACCAGTCTCAAAGTTGACTCAGCCTTCCATCCTTCCGAGGTGGGTCAAATGAGGACCCAGATTGTTTGGGGGAAATAGGTTGACTCTGTAAACCGCTTAGAGAGGGCTGTAAAAGCACTATGAAGCGGTATATAAGTCTAAATGCTATTACTAAATGCTATCTTGATCTTGATCAGTCACACCCTCTCAGTAATACAAAAACAGCAGTCCCCCCTTAAAGTATATGGATTTCTGTGTGTGTATGTGTGTGTGTTTGTGTGTGTGTGTTTTGCCATATATAAAACCTATCATCCATGAATCTTTTCTTATTGACTATCTATAAGTCCTAATAAGAAAGATTCTGTTTCCATGATAATCCTTAGCTTTCTGGATCAGCCGTGGTTGATTTTGCAGTTGTGAATTTCTTGAAAAGGAGATCATGTAACCGTCTTTCACTCTGTAGAGATGTTGGCCTTCAGTTCCCAGAGGTCCAGTTCTGCTTCTGGGAAAATTATGGATTCAGCTGGAAATTGTGAGTAGAAGATGCAAGGAAAAAGCTAAACCAGAAGTGGCCAAATTATCTTCTGTTCTCACGGGTTTCGCTTCTATTGATTTCATTGGACGTTCCTTCTGAATAAGAGTCCTTTGGCCAACACTCTCAATCAATTCCAACAAAGGATTGACCTGGGTTGAATCATTTCTCATCCACCCGCTTGCTTTTCGTCTTGGTTAGAAGATGTTTCATTGGAGCTGTGGAAGGATGAGAGAAAAAGGCACAGTCTCTGAACACAAGAGCGTAGCGAAGCATCTTATCTCTAGACGATGAACCCTGTGAGTGTTTTCTCTGCTCCACGGCGCAGAAGGAATCGCTGTGAGCAGTTGATAAATAATACATTTCCTTTGTTTTGCAGGAATTCTGGGGGCCGAGGTGCAGTCCGATCAGCAGTGAGCAATTTACACAGCCGATCAAATAGGTTCGTAAAGTAGATGGCGCGTTCCTTTGTGTTCTGCTCAAAGGTGCTGTTAATCTCCTTCATTGTGTCATTTTCTCCTTTTCAGTGTGTCTGGGAGAGATGCTCTATTCACTTACTCTCTAGAGCTGCTTTTTCCCCACCATGTTTCTGGGCAATTTCTGCAAAGAGGCTATACATCATATCCCTTTAGGCCATGTTTGGTTAATTATGGCTTATGAATAAGTGACAATTTGCTGACATACTAAGCCACAGTGGTTTCAGCAAACCATGGATAGCAGGTGAATCCAGCCATTCACTGGTTGGGAGGGTTGAAGACAAATAAACAGCTGGATCTTTCCTGGATCCAAATGCATCTCTGCCCTTTCTGAAGAATAGAATAGAATGGAATGGAATGGAATGGAATGGAAGGGAAGGGAAGGGAAGGGAATGTAGAGTAGAGTAGAGTAGAGTAGAGTAGAATGGAATAGAGTACAGTACAGTGCAGTGCAGTGCAGTACAGTAGAATGAATGGAGAATAGAATAGAATGGAATGGAATGGAATAGAATAGAATAGAAGGGAAGGGAAGGGAATGTAGAGTAGAGTAGAGTTGAATAGAGTAGACTAGAGTAGAGTAGAATGGAATAGAGTACAGTACAGTACAGTGCAGTACAGTAGAATGAATGGAGAATAG
>JANHFT010006783.1:15889-26506 GCA_032467955.1 Pseudoxenodon macrops | reverse complement strand
AACACGGTACACGTAGTGTCTTATTTTCCGGGAAACACGGTACACGTAGTGTCTTATTTTCCGGGAAACACGGTACACGTAGTGTCTTATTTTCCGGGAAACACGGTACATGTAGTGTCTTATTTTCCAGGAAACACAGTACATGTAGTGAATCAGGAGACTTTGCTTGGTCTTTGCACCAGAAATTCCAAAGTATAACATTTTAATCAAAGCAAAACACTTTGAATTCATACTTTTCCACCCCCACTTGTACTTTAATCATTTGGAGAATTTTCAATGGAAACAAAAATTGCTAGTCTGATTAAGAATCTACAGGGCTTACCTCAAGCTGTTGATTTTTAAATGAAGTCAAAACATCTCTGACTTTTCCTGGGGGAGAGAAATTGGGGAAAAAAAGGATCCTTTAGAAAAAAAAAACATTAAGTGCAGAAAGAAGAAACAATACATCCGAATACACCTACCAGAGAGTTCCTGGTGTTTCTGCTCATCTGGCATCTTCTCCGGATCTTCCTGACTGCTGGCCATCTTATCTTCTCCCTGCACTTCTGATGCTTCTTCGCTTTCTTCCTCACCTTTTCCAACTAAATTATTGCCCAGTTGACAGCTCCAATATGAGCGCCTCAGCCAATCCAGCACGGTGTCACAACCTGCAACGAAGAAAGGATGGCCTCATTAAAAAACAGACAAGATAATAGTTGTCTCAAAGATGCTTTTTTCAAAAGGCAACTGGACTTTTTTTTCCCCTGGAGGAAGAAGACATTTCGCTTCTCATCCGAGAAGCTTCCCAGAATTCTGTGCATCTGACAAGTTGCCAAGATGGACCCCCAAGGTGTTTTTTTTTTTTCCAGGAAGCAACTGTACTTGCTTGTTTTTCTTTGAAGACATCTTCAGCTCCGACTAACTGGATGGTGGGTAATGGGAGGATTTCTATTCCTTGCAGACAGCTGGTCGTTTGCATCCTTTTGGAGAGCCAAGGAGGAACCATTTGCACTTCGGTTTGAGATGCAAACAACATAAGACTCATCCCAAACAGCCTGCGCCTGTCTTCAATGGTGAAAACAGAAAACATCAGGCAGCCAAGAAGGCTCCACGCCATTTGCTCTCTTCAGGTGACCCTGAGGACACAGACAAACCATCCAAGTGGCCTCAACGACTCTGTAAAAAGAATGCAAATGACCAGCTCTGCGCACCCGCGCATTAGGGACTAGCACCTCCTGTCCCTCTGCATGGCTGCTATCAGACCCAGCAGGCACAGGTGGCCCTGGCCCCATCTTTGCCTCTGATGCAGAGGCCCCGTCCGAGCCTTCCCCAGACTCCAGAGCTGACCCATAGTCCTCTCCACTGTCCGACTCATCTGCTAGCTCCGCAGGCTGACAGTCAACGACAACACATTTGCAGAGATCCAGGGTTTTTTCTTACATCTCCAAAAAGGGGTCTTTGCAAAACACTGTTTATTTATCTGATTATTTTTATCCTGCCTTTATTATTGTGTAAGTTACACAGAGCAGCAAACATACACAATACTTTCTTCCTTTTCCTTTCCGCCCCCTCCCCCACAACAGCAGGCTTGTGAGGTGGGCTGGGCTGAGAGATTGGCTGCTCCAGTCACCCAGCTAATTTTCATACCTAAGAAAGGACTAGAATTCACAGTCTCCTAGTTTCTAGGCTAGCACCTTCACCACTACACCAAACTGGCTTTCTTTTTTCTTTTCTTCCCTGCCAGGTTTAATGCTTAGATCAGGGAGCTGAGGAAATAGTTTGTAGTAGATAAGGGAGTAGTAAATAACCGTGAATGCTCTGCGGTTCAGGTTTACTATTGGCTGTGTGAGGTTGTGTGAGTGGATGCAGTAATTCTGCTCTGGTGGGAGGAGTGAAGGATAAAGTCAGCGTTTCTCTATCTTGGCAAAAAAAGGTCTCTAGATATTCTCAGTCATCCAGGTCATGGTTGTCCCAAAGGTGCTTTTTCAGAAGACAATTGGGCTTTCTTGTTTTTTCTTTGAAAATGTTTTGCTTCTCATCCAAGAAGCTCCTTCAGCTGTGACAGGATAGTGGGGAATAGAAGGATTTATATTCCTTGCAGATAGCTGGTCACCTCACAGCTTCACGTTATGACTCTGACTTCTGGTTTGGTTTTGAATTTTCTTGCTTAGTTTTGAACTTTGTTTAACATTGCCCCACAGACTTATCTTGAAGGACTTACCTTGAAGGACTTTGGCAGAGTTCCATAGGTCTAATTGAGATAACTGTGCCCAGCTGGAAATGAATCCAATTTCCAGCCACCGTAAATAAAAAAGGTTTTTAAAACACCGTTTGTTTGCCTTGGTGTAATCAAGAAGCCTAGATCAGAACAGATTTATTTGAAAATATTTCATCTCCACTTTGTGACTACCGAACAATGTTAATTTGTAATTCCTCTGTAGCTCCTCTGTTCTCTTCTCAGCAGAAATAGACTTTCTATGGCTCACAGTATAGAAATGTTAGTTTTTAAACTAAACCAAATTTAGTTAACATTTTTGCTTATTTGGCAAAACATTATCTGGAAGCTGAAAACAAGCTGAGTCAATATGCTATATGTTACTGCAGCCTGCCTTCCTTCCTTCCTTCCTTCCTTCCTTCCTTCCTTCCTTCCTTCCTTCCTTCCTTCTCCATGAGCACAAAAATATTCCACAAAGGAATTCATAATTTGTGAAAAGATAGGAACATTTTCAATCAGATAATCAGTAAAAATATTGTACACAATTAAACAAAGCAAAGGACCTGTGATATTAAGCCAAAAACATAGTTAAGAAAGCTTAATTTTGATCTAGTGAATAGATGAGTTGACAAATTGTGATTACCTGACACATTATAAATTGAAACTGTGGGCTGAAGTACTAATTCTCTGATCATCTCTAGACGCAATCTGATTATAATTCCAGAAATAGCCTATTGTTTTGCCTCTATTAACTAATGCACAAAAATTTAGAATCAGATGAAAAATACAAGAGGAGAACCTGTCTTGAGAACCTGTAAGCATAGAAGATGGTGCTTTACATGCTGTACAGTTAATACAAAGGCTAGGTCAAAGAAACTTAAATGTTTTCTTAGGTATTTTAATTTTATGATTCTTTTTATAAATCTTTTATAATTATTTGAATTTATGTTGAAAAACTGATTTATCTCTTGCATAATAGATTTTCCCAGAAATTATTTTTTAAAATATAAGTAATACTAGCATATTTTTCACTTTTCAGTTTTGCTACAAGAAAAGAGTCTATAGACAATTAAATCTTGATGAAAAACAAGTAGCCAAATTCCACACTAAGGTAAGTTCAAATTCAAACAAAAATCTTTGATGTTAATGATATACTATAGACTTTAGTTATTTTCAAGAGAAATAAATAAAAACAATGTATTTAATATGTTCCAAGAAACTAGAAGTTCTAACTGAACAGTTAGAATATGACGTTGTGTAGAGAAAATATGGATGGAAAGTAGAATACAACTTTCTCCTGTGCGCTACTTGGAGAGTCCAAGCATGGGAATTCAAGCTGTCTGATTGGCCAGAGACTGAGTTGTAAAATCTTTGTCCCGCCTCTTCCTCCTTGCTGAGCTTCAGTTTTTTCAACTCAGTCGGCCTAGAGAGACACTAATTCAGTTGTCCTTTGAATAAATTTAAACAATAATTGGCAGTTATCAATTTGAGACAGATTGAGTGACTGGGGAGTGGCGATTCAGCTGCGGAGAGCAGGATTCGGCTTTCAGGTCGAGATCGGATCTCTCACAGCTGCCATTGCTCTGCAGCCACGAGGCACGCCAATCTCCCTCCAGAATTTAGGTGAATTTAGCTCAGCCAAGGTACAATAGGAGCTGTGGCAGCAGACGGCCCTCAGGAGACCAAGGCTTCGATCCCTCACGACCGCCATTGCTGAGCAGTGACGAAGCACGCCATTCCACCTCTAAAACTTAAATCAGATGAATTTAGCTCAGCTGAATTACAATTGGAGCGGCGGCAGCAGACAGTAAACTGCAGTTGGCCATGGATCCCTTTGACCTACAAGCTGTTTTGCCAGTTTGGGGGCCATTTAAGGCTGCTTCCTCGCAGTGAGTACATTACTCCCTGGGATTATTGCAAGACCCTTAGTCAGCCACTCAACAGGTTTCAAATACCAACGCCTATTTCCATATTTATGGCTGACCACATGGAGTCTATCAATAGCAATTCAGAGGATTCACCTAATTAGGTACAACCTTCTGAGCCCAGAAGGACGAGATCAAAGTCCAAAGGGCCTTCTACCAAAGCCAAGGCCAAACAATCAAGATCTACTTCATCAGCATCAGATAGGGATGCGGAAAGAAGGCAGAGAGCCTTAGAGGGGCAGTTTGCAAAAGCTACAAAGCAGGCTGAACCCATTAGGCCTCCAGGACTTCTAGTGAGCACTAGGCATTCTGGCAGTACTTTAGAAAAGGATTTTACCCATCAAACCATTCAGGAGGACCAGCTAAACTGGTCTCCTAATAGCATCTCAGAGCCACAGGAATTTCAAACAACTTCTTATGCTGAAGGTTGTAATCCCAGCCCAGGCCTGTCTACCAAAGGATATGTACCTGTTCCCCAGGTCAGGCCTTCTGGCCCTTCCACCACATTTACTCCCACAGTGGTGGGGCTCTGCCCTGAGGAAGTTCAAGATGGTGGCTTCTCTGCTGAACTACGTAATATCATAGCTCAAACCATTGCCCAGGGCATTGATTCTGCACTGCCCGAAAGGGGACTTGCGGGTCCTCTATTGTCAGGCCCTGCATGACTACAACTCATGCAACGTCTATTGTGACTGCGTCAGTGGCAAGCCTACACTAAATCAAAATGGCGGTTAGCATCAGCCCTGTTCAAAGGGGGTCAACTTTTCGGTAAGGTATTGGACCCCATCCTAGTGGAAGGAAAGGATAAAAGGAAGGTATTTCCACATTCTCAACGATGAGTGGAGAGTAGACCCATGCCATATTATAGGAGGCAGCCCTTTCGGGGTCCTGATGCGGGATTTCCCGCCCCAAGTTACCAATGATCCTTCCATCAATCTTATGACAGGACCTCATTCCAAGACAGAGCCCATCAGTCACACTCCCAACGGCCCTTTCGAGGAGCCAAAAACAGACCTTACCATCACTCAAAGTGATGCTCAATCTCAGGTCCCCATCGATGGCAGGTTAACAATGTTTGCCAGCCAATGGCAGGATACCACAAAAGATGCGTGGGCACTACAAACAGTGAGGCTGGGCCTAACCCTAGAGTTTGTTTCCACCCCTCCGTTAAGATTCATTCAGTGCCCAATAGCCAGGGACCCCTCCAAGACGGCCCTACTCGAGTCCGAGATCCAGCACCTGCTGGACATCAAGAACTGGTCCCAGTGGGACAGCGGGGTCTTGGATTCTATTCTGTCCTTTTTCTGGTGCCCAAGAGTTCGGGAGGTCAGCGAGCTATCCTGAATCTAAAAGACCTCAATGTACATATCAAGTACACAAGATTCACGATACAATCCCTGTATACAATCCTGGCTTGCATCAGACAGGGGGATCTTTTAACCTCTATAGATCTCAAGGAGGCATACCTCCATGTGCTCATCAGACTGTCCACAGGAAGTTCCTCAGGTTTGCTTATGCGGGACACCATTGGCAATACAAGGCCCTGCTCTTTGGCCTTTCCTCTGTCCCGCAAACCTTTACCAAACTCCTAGATGTCAGAAGTGGCCAAACTGAGCAAAACCCGTACGCTTGCACTGTTATCTTGACGACATCTTGATCCAGTCATTGTCCAAGCTGCAGGTGAAAATGGATCTGGCATTCACGATCCAAACTCTCCAGGATCACGGATTCTCCGTGAACTGGGAGAAAAACCAAATGACACCATCTACCAAATTAGTACATTTAGGAACAGTGATCAACATGCAAACATCTCAGGTTTTCTTGTCCCAGGAACGCAGGGACAGTTTTCAGGCCTTGGTGAGGCAGGTCAAGACTTTACGGCGAGTACCTTTGTTAACCCTTTCCCAACTATTGGGAAAAATGATTTCTTGCCTAGCCATAGTCCCTTGGGCCAGATTTCACACCAAGCCCCTTACAATAGCTCCTATTGCCCAGTCAGAGACTACGACACAGCAATGCCAAGACAAAGATCACAGTTCCCAGCAGGACACTCCATTCCTTGGACTGGTGGGTGTCAGAGGCCATGCAGCAAGGCTGTCTATTCAAGGAACCTGCCAGACTGGTGTTGATCTCGAATGCCAGTCTCTTCGGCTGGGGAGCCCACTTGAATTCAGAAGTGGCCCAGGGTCGGTGGTCTTTGGAGGAGCTCCACAACGACATCAATTGGCTGGAGCTGAGGGCAGCTCGCCTGGCACTCCAACAGTTCTAACACACCTTGTCAGGTTAGCATGTGCTTCTACTGGCAGACAATGTAACGACTAAAGCACATGTCAACAGGCAGGGTGGCACCCACTCAAAGGCTCTGATGTGCGAGGCGACGGCCTTGTGTCAGTGGGCAGAACTCCACCTATTGTCCTTGAGAGCGGACCACATATCGGGGGATTGCAACACTCGAGCAGACTGGTTGAGCAGGACAACCATCGATCCATCAGAATGGAGACTGCACCCAGATCTCTTTTATCAGATGACATTGACATTCTGGGTTCCGACAGTGGACCTATTCACTAACCCTCTCAACACTCAGCTTCCTCGGTTCTTCTCCCGCTTCTGGATGCAGGCGGCTGAGGGCATCAATGCCCTCCGCTGTCTGTAGCCCCAAGACCTGTTGTACACGTTCCCCCTGATCCCGCTCATACCAAGGGTGATCAGAAAGATCCTGCAGCAGGAGGAGGAGGAGGTGCTTCTTGTGGCACCCCCCCCCACTGGCCTCGGCGCACTTGGTTTGCAGACCTAGTGACTCCATATCCCATTCTTGGATAATACCACCTCACGAGATCTCCCTCAGTCAAGAGGCAGTGCAACACCCGAATCCTCAATGGCTTCAGTTAGCCATGAGGCACTTGCGAGGGATGCCTGAGAAGGGGTCATTATTCAGGTATTGCCTTAGCCTACGAACACCAGGCCAGGACTCTACCTGGCCGCGTCACGGCACACTTGACCAGGAGTGCCACTACTTCGGCGGCTTGGGCCACCCAGGCCTCGATCCAAGAAATTTGCAGGGCGGCAACTTGGGCCTCTCCTCCATTTGTGAGGAACTACCAGCTAGACATGTTCGCCTTGGCTGAAACGGCTTTCGGAAGAAGGGTGTTACAGTGTGTTTTGCTGGTCGAGGGGACCCTGGACCAATCTGTTACCCGCCCTACGAACATTTAGCTTGGGTATATCCCATGCTTGGACTCTCCAAGCAGCACACAGGAGAAGGAACGTTGGACTTACCTGAACGTTCTTTCTATGTGCGCTGCAGGAGAGTCCAATCTCACCCTGGCTTGGACGGTCGGGGTCCAGGAGTGGTCAATTTCATCGGTTGTGATGCGTTCTCTTCGGTTCCCTGTCTTCGTTGAAAAAACTGAACCTCGGCTAGGAGGAAGAGGCGGGACAAAGATTTTACAACTAAGTCTCTCGCCAATCAGACGGATTGAATTCCTATGCTTGGATTCTCCCGCAGCGCACATAGAAAGAACATTCAGGTAAGTCCAACATTCCTTTTAGAAATTTTCCCATTGGAACTGTGAAACATCAGAAATAAGTTTCACATACTCAACTCAGATAGAAAAGAAATTCCAATATTTCACCTCCACATCTTCCCACATGTATAATCATGCACTATAATCCAGATTAGTATAATGTGTTTTTACAATAAAAGAATTGGAACATATAGAAGGCTGGTGATCTCATCCATAGTACAGATTAGTTCATAAGAAGTTACCATATGGAGATATATAATCCAAACTAGTCTTGCCAATGGCAAGGGGCTATGAGAGCTAGTGTAAGACACATATGATGATGGGGTGATAAAACTGCCAATCAAAAGCATGGTAATGCTGTGGGAGGATTGAACTGAGGAGAGGAGGATTTGGAAAACAAGAAGTAGTCACAGAAGCCTACTTTAGGGGACCCTTCAACCTATTAGAAAGATACGACTATATTTAGCTTCAGGAAGGGCAAGTATTGACACTCTGTAGATACACTATAATACTTAATGAACCAGTTTATAAATAAAGGTCACTGGGAGTTGGACAGCATATAAATTTAAATCATTATGATTGTTTAATTCATTATTATTAAATTAAATTAAATTCATTATTATAATAACCCATTTTAAATTATTTAATAGAAATGAGTTTAGGGTTAGGGTTAGGGTTAGAAGTGACTGATCCAACCTATATCTTTCCTCACACTTCATCTAGTCATGTTATCTCAAGGTCATAGAGAAATGAGAAGGAAAATTTGATTATGGCAGCAAGAGAAGCAAATCATTTAAGATCTTCAGAGTTAACAGATAACATTTTAATTTTGAAAACCCAAAAGATGTAACCACAAGAAGAAGTCTGTATGGCAGGTTTTGTGCTAGTTCTTTGTTTAAAATGCTGTCTTTATCTTATAAGTTGAAAATAATGTTAACAGTAACGTCTGGAGCAACGTGTAATAACGCACATGGTGACATCATTGCACAAACACTGCTGTTACAAACTTCATTACGACATTTGACAAAATAAATTGCAACTTTGGTATGGTGGTGATATTCCTTTGCACAGAGTCATAAAAGGCAACATGGTAGTCACAAAGGTTGATTGAAGCCTCACCCCTTTCTACATGCAGACATTTGTACACATGAATGTTAATCTGAATGAATGTTAATGACCATGGAATATGTCAATTAGATATAATATTGCTATAGCAGTCAAGTACCCAGCAATGATCTAGAATTCAAACAAAATATTAAGCAGGATAATAATGAGTAATATTTATGCAAATTAGGGAAATAAAATGGTGTGTAACTAACCCAATATGCATTGATTAGTTTATTATTTGCAAATTATCCTAATCTCTGTTGGCCTCCAAGCTATGGAAATTTTACAGACTTGTTTTTTAGTAACTACAAAAGGATCTTGCTTCTCATTCTGCAAGTAGCATGTAGCCATTACAACTGATAGTCATTAATAATTTTATCCCTTATAATTTGTTGGTCAATTGTAATTAACTCATGCATTTGTTAGATTGCATGTTAAATAATTATAATCTTTCTGCAATGGCTTGTAAGACTTAAGATACACCCTATCTGAAATTTACGACCTAATCCCTATTGTAAATCGGGAAAGTATTTTATGTCTATGCATTTACAACGTTTCAATAATACATACATTCAAGAGTGCATAAATTTCATGTATGAAATGTACTCCTTTGCAATTTGTCCCTGAACTCATATTTCAGAGGTAAATAAGTAGTAAATAAGAAGATATGTTGAATATGGACAATTTTGTCAATATTTATGTATGATTTTGTATCTAAAAATCTATCATTTTTCCCTCTAAATGAAATGCTTATCTTACAATAAATATTTTTCAAATTAATACTTTCAGGCTAATTTTCGAAAATTTATGGACCTTGTTAATCACCGTTCAGTTGAAAAACTAATAAAGATGCTAGACAGAGGACTTGATCCTAACTATCAAGACTTAGAAAGTGGAGGTATGAATTAAACTAAGCTGTTAGTAAGAGATTTATTTAATTAAAAATGAAAAATGTTAAATGCATAAACTGTTGAAAATGCATAACAAGTTGACTTCTAGACAGTTTGTTTTCGTTCTTGTCTACTCTAGAAAGCCCACTAACTCTGGCAGCTCAACTTAGCAATACTGCAGAAGTAATCAAAGCACTGAAAAATGGAGGAGCTCATTTAGATTTTAGAGCCAAAGATGGAATGACAGCATTACATAAAGCAGCTAGAGCCAAGAATCAACTGACCCTGAAGGTAAATTGAACAAGGCATATTGTTTAATAAAAGAAATAGAAGTAAAAAAGTTCTGCACTAATTTCCAGTGTGCTTAATAGGTTTTTAAATCTAGATTTGCTCAAAGGTTTCTATCTTTGGCTTTTGGCTTTCAAGATTTATTTTGAAAGAAGAATTCATTTGGTAAAAAGGAAAAGGATGTTAATTGTCATACAGTGTAATATTTGTCTTTAGGAAAATGGAATATAGGTAGTCCTTGACTTATGACCACAACGGAGTTCAAGATTTCTGTTGCTAAGTGAATCATTTGTTAAGTGAGCTTGCTCCATTTTACAACTTTTGTCACAGTTGCTAAGTGAATCACTGCGGTTGTTAAGTTAATAATACAGTTGTTAAGTGAATTTGGCTTTCTCATTGACTTTGCTTGCCAGAAGGTTACAAAAATGATAGAATAGAATAGAATAATAGAGTCGGGACCTTGGAGGTCTTCTAGTCCAACCCCCTATTTAGGCAGGACACCTTATACAATTTCAGAGAAATGGTTATCCAATCTTTTTTTTTAAAGATTCAGTGTTGGAGCATTCACAACTTCTGGAGGCAATTTATTCCACTGGTTAATTGTTCTAACTATCAGGAAATTTCTCCTTAGTTCTAAGTTGCTTCTCTCCTTGGTTAGTTTCCACCCATTGCTTCTTGTCCTGCCCTCA
>JANHFT010006782.1:301773-315124 GCA_032467955.1 Pseudoxenodon macrops | reverse complement strand
CAGAAGTTGTGGATGCTCCAACACTGGAAGTTTTTAAGAAGAGATTGGACAACCATTTGTCTGAAATGGTATAGGATATCCTGCCCAAGCAAGGGGTTGAACTTGAAGACTTCGAAGGTCCCTTACAACTCTGTTATTCTATTCTATTTGAAGATAACCTAAAATCCTACTATGGTCTAAATAGGGTAGGGAGAGATGGGCAAAGAACACCAGGAGTGCAGAACAAGAGTATATGCTCTGAGCAATGTCATTCAGCTGCCTGATACAAGATGATCCAGCTGCCCAATGACACCAAGCAGGCACAGCAGTGATATAAGAAGATGATGGAGGTGGATGACTACATTAATGACAATAGTAAAAGCATGGCAGAAGGCCATGATTAAAAAATTAAAATAGACAAAATAAAGTGATTGATGATATAATGCCATATGATTGGCCCTCCGGTTGGATGGCACTGAATATGCTACTGTGAAACACATTAGCATTTTTGGAACATTTGTGATGTTTATGATGTGGCTAAATTTAAGGTTTTGGGACATCTAATTGCTGATGTTGACATACAGAAGATTAAAATCCAAAGCTTCAAAGACAGAATTAGACTAGGAACTTGGAATATAAGAAGCATGAACATGGAAAGGCTCAGCACAGTGAAATATAAAAACAGTCAACTACACATTGATGTCTTAGGTATTAGCTAATTAAAATGGATTGGAATTGGACATTTTCAGTCAGAAGATCGAACCATTTACTACCAAGGACACAGAAAACCTATAATTAGGTAATTATTAATAATTAGAATTTGCAGAAGTCTCTTAATATAATGTTTACCCAAATTTTGCTCCAACCACTGATGAAAAAAAGAGGTTAAAAAGTTTTATGGATAAATTCAATCTGAAATTGACTGAATCTGCCAGTAAGATGTGCCACTTGTAGTTGGAAAGTAGAATGCTTTCTACTTTCTACTTGTAGTTGGACTAAATGGCCTAGGAAATAGAATTGAGGCAGAAGAATGTCTTTTCAATTTCTGCCCAACCAATTATTTCTTGATTGCAAATGCAGTCTTCAAATAAACCAAATGACACCACCGTGAAATATGCAGAAATCATATGACAAAGGGTTTTTTTTGTAAACCACCCAGATTATGTTAGATTGAGGTGGTTTATACATTTTATAAATAAATAAACCTGGGTGTTTACCTATCATTTTCAAGAACATCACAAATACTGAAGTCTTGAACGTCAGTGAACTTAAATATGAATGTGAAAACAGGATTGCCAAACAGAAGAAAATAAACTAGATGTCGGGGGGGATAACCATGGAAATTGCCAAGAAAAGCCAGCATTTCAGAGACAAAATGAAGAAGCTAAGAACATTCATATTCCCACTTTCCAGTGTATTTGACTGCAAATCCCATTATCCCAACTTGACATATCAGAAGGAAAAAGCTGGCCAGCAGAAGACAAATGTGGGAGGCAAGAAAACATAGCAAATACAGAAATCAACTCTGTTTAACATTTTATTGCGTAATAGTTGCTTATTAAAACACAGCATGGAACAGGTAGTAAGGAAATCTTCTGTCTAAACCAAACAAAAGATGGAATAATCATTTTTATCGTCCTGGGTCTTTATACTTGGTATCTGTTCAAAAAGATATATTCTCTCCACCCACTGGGGAGAAAAAAATAAAAATAATGCAGTTTCTTTGGTAATGTAAGATAAAGCCATCCCTGGAAAAGCTAAAAAATAAGGGAAAATCTAATAATGCCATTTGCTCATAACACCCACTGTCACGACTATAGTGCAGACACTGTCAGCTTTTCAATTACATTGCCATATTTCAGGGGCTTATAACCAGGGCATGAAAAGATGATCTGAAAATTGAATCCAGAGCAGAGGCTGTCTTTAGCTGCAACTTGTATATTACTCTTAGACCTACGAGGCTGGATTTCCTGAACATAAAATATAGGTTGTAAACAAGATGTAGCACCAACATAGCAGGTGCATTGATATGATATTAAGTTAAGGTTTCAGGATAACCTTTTTTTTTCATTTGTGGCCTCTTTTTCTCCTGTGTTTAATATCAGGACATTAACAGAATGGAAGGTGTAACCTTTGAAAATAATCTAAAATTTCATCCTGGTTAAAAAAATGCACTTTGTGGTGTGCTCTCAAACCTTAAATGAAAATCCGTGTTGTTTAAAAATAAGATATCTAAACCATTTCGTTTCTCTGAAAGCCATTTCCCTAATATCATACAACAGTGTCACTTGGCCAAGAAATAAGACTCAAACTAGGGTAATGCAGACACGTTTATAATATAATCTTGTATATTAATTTATATATACTTATTATTAAGTATAAACTACGGTAATGCAGACAACCAATCCATTGTTCTCCACTTAGAGACAAAAAACCTTCTCTCTAACAAGCAGTTTGGCTTCAGAAAAAAAATGTCCTGCAATCTGCAACTCTTACACTACAAAAACATATGGACTTCACAACTCGACCAGGGTAAAGCAATAGACGCAATTTATATAGACTTATGTAAAGCCTTTGACTCAGAG
Organism: Pseudoxenodon macrops; assembly: GCA_032467955.1. Lineage (NCBI taxonomy): Eukaryota > Metazoa > Chordata > Lepidosauria > Squamata > Pseudoxenodontidae > Pseudoxenodon > Pseudoxenodon macrops. Next base: position 312,560 of record JANHFT010006782.1, on the reverse strand, counting down.
TGCCTACCATCCCTGTCCTAATATTTCCTTTTATTTGTATCTTTTCATGTATTCATAATCATGTTTATACTTATATTTGTTATCTACTACATGCTTGACGAAGTTAAATAAATAAATATATGAAAATAGGTATTGAATTCAATAAGAAAGGTCTTGACTATACAGAGCAAAGAATGAGGTATCAGAATGAATGAATGAATGAATACAAGCTTCAGGCAAGTGGCTTTATTTAACCTTGTTGTTATCTGTGGTGTTTCCTCAGAAAAGAAGACAGCAAGAAGAGGACAACAAGCAAAAGACTAGGATTTATCCTTTAATTCTTAATATTTTAACTTTCAACTTACAGAAACAATGATTGGATTGCAACAATATTTGTATTGGGGGGGTGTCAACTAATCTGACATTTGAACTACAAGTGGCGAAAAATGACAGTGTTGTCAGAAGTATGTCTGTAGCAGCTTTTTCCAGTGGCCAGGAAGGAATTACCAAAACTGCCACATTGGAAAATGGGAATAGTCCCTTGGATTCTATTCCTATTTTTCCTCAACAGCTGCTATTTTTGAATACAGCTAAGAAATAAGAAATAACCAGTCATTTCCTTTTCTGTGCTTGGGTCTTTCTGGGCAAATGCACTTTTATGTGTTAAGGGTTGCTATATAACTATATGTAACTGTTGTATAATTACTTAGAACCAGAAGGAAAAAGAGATAGGAAAGTACCAGTACAGAAGCTCAGTTTCTTCTCAACTTTGTTTTATTTATTTATTATTTTATTTATTTATTTGTCAAACGTGTATATGATTACAGATAAGGAATAAACATGATGATGAATATATAAGATGTACAAGCATGGTTATGAGTACATGATATTTTACAAATATATGGGGACATTAGGACAGGCACGCTGGTGCGCTTATGCACGCCCCTTAAAGACCTCTTAGGAATGGGGAGAGGTCAACGGTAGACAGTCTAAGGTTAAAGTTTGGGGAGTCTGGGGAAGAATGTTGTCTATTTGATTTCTCAATTAAGCCAGATGTGCATTCCTACTTAGTTCCTATTTTTCTAAACAAATAAGCATCACTGCACGACCAAGAATAAATCAATTATCACAATACATTCTGTGAAGGTGGATACTTTTCTTTGGATCCAAGAATTTTAGAACTAGTGGGTGGAATGCTGCTGATATTATTGACTAATATAATTACCAAAATATCAACACTATGCAAAATTAGCAGCAGTGTTCTATATTAATGAATGTTGGTGACATTATTGAGCCTCAGAAGGAAAGAGAGACAGGAATCTTTCCCATGTGGTTTCAGCATAATCACTGGGGCTTGTGAGATAGAATTGCTTTAAGAGCCATGGAATCAGCCTGGATCAGTGATGGCTAACCTTTTTGCCATCGCGTGCCAAAAGTGGGGGAAGTGCGGGAAGGTCGCACGCACATGTGCCCACACCCATAATGCAAGGCCCTCCCCACACATGTGCATGCACACACCCCACACTGCGCTGGTAGGCCCGTTGGGCCGTTTTTCACCCTCCCTCAGCTTCAGGAGGCTTTCCTGAAGCCTGGGGAGGGTGAAAACGGCCTCCCCCTGCCCTATGGAAGGGCAAAAATTAGCTGGCCAGTGCACGCATGCCCTCAGATATGGCTCTGCATGCCACCTGTGGCACGCATGCCATAGGTTCCCCATCACAGACCTAGATGGAGAGAACAGCATCCAGCTTCCAACTTACCTTCTTCTTTTTTGGGGGGAATATTGAGGACACATAAGCTACAGTTATTTAACAAATGAAATGGCAAATAGAAAAATAGCGTCTTGTGTCAAAGAAGATGTATATATTTGAAGAAGGGTGTTCTGAGACATTTTACATTTTGAATAACTAGCCTTTTTTGTCTGAATAATAATAAAGCTGGCTGCTTTTTAATTTAATTATAAAGTCTGTTTAAATATCAATGGTTGATCTGGTTTCATATTTTAATATAAGATTAAATATGCTGGAGCAGGGTCAAGGGATCTTTAGATTCTGCCTTTGCTTTCATGTATATTTCCAGGATACTTCAAAACTCTCAAAACAGAAAATATTCTACTTTGAATTCTTGGGTTTTTTTTCCCTTCAAGATTGTTACTCATTGGGATACTGACTCCCATTTTCTTTATTGCAAACAATTTTTTTTGGTCTGTTGTTTGTGTAGCTAGAAGTTTTATTTTGAATCTAAAATACCAGTAATTGACATATTAGACAATTAATTCTACATATTAATTATACGACGCACAAAAGAATTACCCTAATTAATTAAAGTGTTAAATGTAGCACTAATGTTCCCTCTCATCTGGTAGATGATTAAAATGCTTTCTGACAGAAATTTTTGTGTATTTTACTCTTAATACCTCCTTTTTTGTTTAATTTTGGCTCTGAATATTCTGTTTTTTAAAAAAATGCACAGACAGTTAAGATCACTTCCAAATTTTGTCTTTAAGCTGAATTTGTATGTAAATCAGAATTTGTACTTACAAACCAGTGGTGAGTTTATCTTTTCGGTGCTATGGGTTCGCGCACGCACATGGATGGCGCTTCTGCACTTGCACAGAAGGTTCTGCCCATGCGCAGAGCGTCCTGCCGTGGGTGGGTGGAGCCTCCCACTGCCGACACTATCAGATTGCCAATAGGAGACATCCAATAGGAACCTACCTCTGTTACAAACGGAGTGCCTATTACTAAAAATGGCTGATGCTGTTGTCCTTTTTTTCATGAACCGCTGAAAACTGTAGTTTAAAAATGCTTGGCTCCACCAGTTCATGAAAACCTTGTTTGGCTGCAATGGTTCACGAGCTTCAGGAAGGAAACACCATCTACCATTTTCAGTAATAGGCAGCCTTTTAGGTGCTTTTGGTTTTAAAGGACCATACATGGGGGGATGGGGTGTCCAAAAGTAAAGATAGTGACTGTGACTGCACAGTTGAAGTGACTCACGTTCAAAAGGGTGGGCCTATGATTTAGATATTTCTGCCAAAGTAAACAAATAAAAATATAGGACAAACATCCAATAGTTTAAAATGCCTGCATAGCGTGACTAATGCTACAATTATTTTTTCTGTTTCTTGATATTAAATGTAACCAAAATGTCATTGCTATGCACAAAAGATGAAGTATCAGCAAGTTTGGGGATCTTGATTATACCCTAATGGATGCATAAGTGCAAATTGCTTTAATGTAACATGCAAATTACATGAACAAAAGACCTGAACATTTATCTTGGCTTATCTTGCTAAAGCCGGTGCAGCAAGGGGTTCAGAAATCTCCCATTTTTCTGCTTGAATTGTATTGTTTATTCAGCAAGAGAGAGAGATATCAGGATTTATGGTTTGATTTCTAGCCCACTTTTTTTCTTTTTCCTAAAACTCAGGATATATATACATGCATATATATATATATATTAGCTAATGGCACCTTTGATTCTACACGGTAAAGAACCCGAACAACAAAATACCTACATACAGGCACCCGTGAAAACCTCAAAAAACACATATATATATATATTCCCTCATCCAATTTTGCCCCATTAAAAAAAGATGGGGTAGAATAGACAAAGAGAAACTGACCCAGGATCAGGGGTGGGTTCTACTTACCTTTCCTACCAGTTCTGGTCACGACAAGTGTGTGTTTTGCACATGCACTTGCGCTGTGCTCGCACACGCGCTCCCGTTGCCTTGAAAATAACCCTCTGTGTATGCACAGGAGGTTTTGTGCATGCACAGAGAGTTATTTTCGAGCCAATTTCCTCCAGGAGGACCGATTCAGTGGCGTGGCCAGATGGCCATCGCTGCCGGTTCAGCAAGCTGTTCATCTACATTAAGAAGGATGATCATTCACTGTTTCCATGTTTTGAGTTCAGCCCTTGAATCTCTGCCCCAAATTGGTCTTTATTTAACCCTGCCTTGACCCAGAATGGCTTAGCTGATCTTGAAAATCTGAAATCTATAAAGTAGCAGATTTTCTTAGTTCTTGATACAGCACCACTAGGAAATATAACAAGTGAAGGTTAGATTGAGCAGTCACAAAAACTTGTGGAAGAGAGGCAGTAGCAAACTAGTTTTCCCACTGTCTAAAACAGGGCTGTCAAACTCACAGCCCACAGGCCGGATGTGTCATGGGCTGGCCACACCCACAACCAGTTTAGCGAAAGGAAAACAGTCATGATATGTCATGTGACACCGCCGTGATGATGCAAGTTTGACACCCCTGGTCTACAACATGGGTATGTATATATCAAGAACTGATCCCCACTCCATCCACAGCACCATCTTTAATTTTGAGATACGCTATCTTATCTGAAAACTTAGCATTTGGAAACTGAAATTTTCTGTAATAATTAATTTTAAAAATAATAGTAATTTCTCAGTTGCTATCTCCAAGAATGAGATAAGACAGGTATGATTAAAGTTTGATGATTAATACCTTTGTTTCAAACCTCATTATGATCTGTTTCTCTTTTTTATGGTTGTTATAAAGTCACATATAAACCAATGTTCAACCCCAGATTAATAATACATTTCCATAAATGACCTTATCTGGATCCTGGAACAGGAAGAATGTAGCAGCTATTAAAAAACAATCCATTTACTATCTTTTACTCTCAGCTTCTAAGCCCTGAAGACAAACTTGCATTAGCATACATTACAATAAAAGTCTTACTGATTTTCACATTCTGAACTGATATCAAGTTAATGATCAAGACGAAGGGAATAAAATTGCATTCGAATGGTTTTTACTTACATAATAGAGACTGATAATTTTTTTATTACACAATTCACTTGGGGAATTCTGGCTTGCATTATCTAGAAGACAATATCTGAGGACTAAAATGGCATTCCATTCAAATGAATAGCTAATTCCACACATATTTAGTTATTTCACAGATAAAATTTAGGACTTCTTTTTAAAACATTGTGAAACCTAAACTTTGATATTAATGCTGAAAATTGCACATTGTAGGCAAATTTCTATTTATGATAAACAAGCAATTTATAAATTCAGCCCAATTGTATTTGTGAGGAAGACCCCAATATGTAGCTATTGTATTGTGTATATTTTTCTGGCTGGGTGAAATGATTTGTAAGTGTTTCAAATTCTGAAGCCATACTAAATATCCTAATGCTTGAAATCAAGTTACTATGATAGAAAACTTAAGCATCACTTTCACTGGGCTTAACCTTCTTACAAGTCTGGAAGCAAAAGTAATTTTGTGGGGCAGATAATTGGGAATGTACCCCAGGGAACTAAGAAAGCTTTATTGTAGGAATGTTGTCTGGGGAAAGAAAGTAAACTGACTGAAAGATAAGGATCTGAAAGAAAGGTAGATAAAAAAGGAAACATGAAAAGACAGAAGAAAGGGGAACTTTCTTTTTCAGTTAAGGGTTGATCAGATCATCTTGTGATGTGGAAATAAATTAGCAGTGATAGCTAACCTAACTAAGATGTAGAAGTAGAACATAGCATCATATTGGAAGAGACCTCAGGGATCTTCTAGTCCAACCTCCTGGTCAAGACAAGAGATCTTATACCATCTATTGTCAAATGATGTCCTATCTATTTTGGAAAACTTCCAATGATGGAGCACCCACATCTCCGGGAGGCAAGCTATTGCATTAATTAAGTTTGCCATTGATTCAGTTTCAAAAAGAAAAGTAGAATAAAGTAGGCAATAAACTTTCCGGCACTTATCTCAACAGATAATACTTTGTACATACATGGAGAGAGAGAAATGCTAGTTTCCTGATCCTATTATTGAACTTTAGTATGGAAGCAACAACAATGTCTTCTGAATAAAAGTACTTTAACAAGAAACTGAACATAAACCAGCAGTGTTTATGTTTCAAGCAAGTTCCTTTAATGTAACATAAGTCTTTGCATGAAAGACTAACACAGTTCTGAGTTGCATTAGAAAAAGCCATGAATTCCTTATCCTCCATTTCTCTGGTCTGATGAGACCATGTGATGAGATCAGAATGTATTGATAGAATATATTAAGAGATAGAGAGCCAAGATTTTGAAACTATCTTGATAGCTGAAAATGCAAAGGTTCTGAAAACCGTGATATCAAAGAGCAAATGAAAAAAATTGGACTAAAATAAAAACCCAATTGTATGACAACTGGTAGAACTGAGGATGAAGAATTGGTTGTAAACACTTACAATATGGTGCTGAGGGGGACTAAATGATTGTAAACATTAAAATTGGTAGAGGTACAAGAAAGGGGAAGTTAGAAAATAAACAATATAGGATTTTTTCATTGTTATTTTTCTTATTTCTGTTTTTGTTTTTCATGTTCTCTTTTTAATGTGCAAAAGCAACAATACATAACAATACAGTGGAGATCTCAATATCAATTATTCAGTTTAAGCTATCAGTCTTTAGTATATAATAGACACTTGTAGTAAATGATAATTTAATTATTTTGCATTTTTATCAATGCCACACTTGGATTTAGATATAAAAACTAAGCAACCTTTTGCATATCAACATTAATATTTTAGAAATAGTTTAGAAATTATAGTAGATCTTTTTTTAATTTTTAAAGCTTTAAGTTATCTATTAATAATTTCTAGTCAACCTTGCATAAATACCACTGTACTCAAATAATACAATGTATACATTCCTGTTTTAAAATAATATTGCTTGTGTTTTATAATGCAAAATAATTTAATGCAATACATTTTTCCATATAATTCTATTTTGAATGTGCAGCATAGATTACATTCTTAGCAGTAAATACCAATTATTTATATATGTATCTATATTTTCCTGTCCATATATTTTAGTTATATGTCTCAATCACTGAAGGAATTCTAAATAGAGTAATGCTATGTGTGTTGATATTTAGATTCATTATAAGACACGTGTGTGTATATATTTGTATAAACACAAAAACATCTTCCCAAATATCTTTAAATCAATCTATAACCAACCCTCATATTTTAAACCATACAAGTTAATCTGTCTCATGCACAATATAAATTAAGTCAGGGACTTTGATAAACAAAGAATATGAGATGGAAGAGAAAAATACACAAGAAAAATGAAGGGACAGATGGCAAGAATAAAAATCCTTGAAATTCTCTGATATTTCTTCCATTTTCTTCTTGCCACCTTCGTGCCTTTCTTGAAAATATGACCACATCACATTTCAATATATTTTCTCCCTAAAGGGCTATTATTTCCACATAACTACCGGTAATAGATGCATAAAAAGTACCCATGGTTCCAATATACCTTTTAATATGAGAACCTTTTCAGAATTTTACTTTAAAAAGCCTATGTAATATTTCAATATTTGAATGAAAGAAATATATTGTTGCATACATGCCCAGTGTGTAGTTGAGAGATTGTTCAAAATATAAATATAGTTTGCTGGACTCTTATTAACAGCTTTTCCATTAAATTTAACTTTAAAATCCCTTTCAAGAAATGTAATGTTGAACAGAGCCTGCAGTCTTGTAGTGCCACCTACATTTAAAAAGTAGGTATGTCTGATACTCAATATTTCCATTTCATTCATTCATGGAAATCCAACTGTAGATAATGTATGCAGTAAGATAGATGGATACATCTCAAGAATGGAACAGTTCAAAAGATTTATTATGCAGCCTAATACTTTAGTCCTACTGTTTATTCATACTAAGCTTAATGGAAATTACTCCTTACTAAATAAGGACAAAAATACAACCTTTATAATATATTCTGCAGAGAAAAGAAAGAACTTCTAGCACTGCACCTAAAGTGCAATATATACAGTCCTCATTTTAAAGTAATAGAATGATTTCTAAGAGAGTAGTGTCAGGTGCCATGATATAGCTACTTCAGTTAAGCACATGGACAAACCATGTTTAGTTCCCTGTCTTAGGTTACATGATGAAAAAAGGAGAGAGATATATGATCTGGTATTGGTTTGATATTTATTTGTATTTATTAGTTTGTCAAACATGTACAAGATAGCAGGTATATAATATAAACATGGATATGAACGAAAGTAATGAATACAAATAAATGGAGACAATAGGACAGGGACAGTATGCACACTGGTGCACTTATGCACGCCCCTTTACATACCTCTTAGGAATGGGGTGAGGTCCACAGTAGACAGTTTAAGATTGAAGCTGTGAGGCTACAGGATGTAACAACGGAATCAGGTAGAGCATTCCAGGTGTTGATCACTCTATTGCTGAAGCCGTATTTTATGCAATCGAGTTTGGAGCAATTTACCTTGGGTTTGTATCAATTGTTTGCCTGTGTATTATTGAGATTGAAGCTGAAGAAGTCGTTGACAGGTAAGATGCTGTAACAGACAATTTTGTATACTATGCTTAGATCATACTGCAGGCGGTGCAGTTCCAGATTGTCCAAGCCCAAAATTTCAAGTCTGGTGGTATAGAGAATTCTATTGTGAGTGGAGGAGGGGAGTACTCTTCTCATGAAATACCTTTGGAACTGCTCAATCGTATTAATGTCCGATATACAGTGTGGATTCCAGGCAGATGAACTGTATTCAAGAATTGGTCTGGCAAAGGTTTCATATGCCCTAGTTAGCAATACAATATTGTCAATGGCAATGCTGTTACAGTGGCCTCTGGGGCTTAGATCATTTGAGATCAGTACTCCTAGGTCCTTGACAGAGTGGGACAAAAGTCAATCATGCTGTGGTCACTGTTTGAAAAAGGTTCTTTAACTTGTAGGCCCTAAATTGAGTTTAGACTGTTCCAGAAGTTTTTTGTTTGTTTTTTGCCATGGATGTTGCATTTGAGTAAACAGAGGTTTTTTTTAAGAAAAACATTAGATTATAGAATAAAATACAAAAATACAAAATCAAATAGTAAGACACAGTGGAGAAGAAAAAGGGAAAGACAAGTGAGGAGAGGAGGAAGAAAAGAAAATAGTATTGACTTCCGAGTCTTTCTGTTGCAGTAGAATAAAGCATTAACATCGAACCTCAACTTTTTACTTTTCCATAATAATATAAACTAGCCATTTCTATAATAACAAATCAATCTAATCAGTAAAACCCAAAATCAAAGTTTCATTTTTTTTCCACCTCAAACACAAAGTCCAGAAGCAGTCTCCATGTAGCAACAAAAGTACTTATATTCTTTTCTTTGATCAAAACAATCCATTTATCCATCTCTGCCAACTCCATCGACTTCTGTAGCCATTCATCCATGGCGGGACTCAAAATGTCCTTCTATTTTTGTGCATACAGTAGTCTTGCTGCTGTCAACATATATAAGATCAAAGTTCCAAATTGTTTTTTTTTTAACTCTTTTTACATTAAACCCAAAAGAAAAGTTTCTGGTTTCATCTTTGTTTTCATTTTAAGAATTTTCTGTATTAAAATATGAATCCTACTGGATTTGTCTTTCCCGTTGTTATTAAAAATACATAAGTATTGAATGTGGGAAAGTGATATTTCTTCTGTACTTTTAAGACATTTTGTCAGTGCTCTGATATTGGAACTGACTTTGCTCCTCAACATATTGTATCCACCTACACTGTAGAGAGCTGTTATTTTCCCATAAATACTTCTCAAACAGCCAGGCAGCAATGTGTCACAGTACCATAGTAACTTTCATCACTCTGAAAGGCATCAGAACAACGGAAGAATTGGCTTTAATGGTGACCTCAGTTGAACTAGACTTTGATTTCCATATTTTATAACTGAGAACTTCTCACTTTAGTCATTACCAAAATGTTTTCAGATGCAGTACTAGTAGGAAAGGTCATATTCGTTATGATTTTATTTTATTATGAAAATGAAGACTTTGTAATTAACGTTTCCCAAGCTAGAATGTATTTTTCATAGGCATAACCACCTGCACACACACACATACACACACACACACACACACTCCAATTAATGAAGCTGAGTTTTGTGTTTAAAATTTACAATTACAATCTAGGAAGGATATATCGGATTAGTTGCTTTACTGCAGACAGGACAGATGCCATATATATAGAAAATCTTCCTATGATAGGACACAAAAATCAAACACTATTTATGCATCTATTCCAGAGTTTTAGTGGTCCAAGTTCTCTGAACCTGGTTGTTTTTATGCAGACATTTCAAACTAAGTAACATCATCAGTGCTGGTTCTATTCCAGGGTTTAAAGTCTAAGCTTTGTTCTTCTGCTATTTTGAATAAACAAAGAATTACTTTTCTCCTTTTCCAGACCTTGAAATTGAGGGTCATGATTTACAGAGCAATTCTTTTTAGCCTAGAAATTACTAATTTACTTTTTACCATGTAAGATTCCATTTTTCATTCAAAAGGTTATCTTGCTATTTTATTTATATATCTATTTTAATATATTTGCTTTAAGGCTGTATTATTTGTGAAATTCCTATATTCATTTAAATGAAGAAAAGCATACGTTAAATGAAGAAAAACAGACGGCATACATTGACCAACTTCCTTCAATGGAATTATACAGATGGGATTACAGTTTCATAAGAATTGCGCAAAAATGCATAATTCCTTTGGAATTTAGAAAGCTTTACACTGTATATGTGGCATTGAAAACGCAGTGGTGGGATTCTTTTTTTTTTTACTACAGGTTCTGTGGGTGTGGCTTAGTGGGCGTGGCTTGGTGGGTGTAGCAGGGGAAGGATACTGTAAAATATCCATACCCACCACACTCTAGGGCAGTGGTTCTTAAACTTGTTGGAGGTACTGACCCCCACCAGTTTCATATGCGCATTCACCGAACCCTTCTTAATTGGAAAAATAAAATATG
>JANHFT010006782.1:267214-278063 GCA_032467955.1 Pseudoxenodon macrops | reverse complement strand
AAAACAAGATGGCGACACTTGCACAGTGCCGGAAACTCGGCTTCTGCGCATGCGCAGAAGAAAAAAAACCAGGAAAAATTCAAAAAAAATGTTTTTTCCAAAAAAGAAAAAAATCAAAGAAAAGAGATGGTGGCATCCACGGACGAGAACCGGCTCCATGACGTCACCAGCAGCTTACTACCTACTTGGTAGAACTGGTCCAAACCGGTAGGAATCCACCTCTGAAGCCACCACAATAACAATTATCAGCCTGAAGTGACCCAGAGCTCCAGTCCTTGAAGCTAATCAAAGCTACCCTATTTGGTTTCAGAACAACCTGAGAGATATCTTGCTTCACTAAAAATCTTTGATAATGAAAATGTAGCAAAGTTATTCAATGTCAATGATTTATTTGTACAAACATTTCTATTATTTTTCTTCCACTGATATTTTCAGAAATGAGTTTCAAAGTAACATGTGATGCATTAAAAAAAATCTTCTCCAAACGATGTTATTACTTAGACCAAATAGTCTAATTGGGAAATAAAAAAAGGAAATTTATATAAAAATCTGAGAAATTTTTTTTCTGTTATCTAGGTATGCTTTCTTGTTTTATGTGAACAGCTTTAAAATCTAAATGTCAGCTGGAAAGTTAGAAAACCTGGATCCACATGAAGTTAATCAACTATAATCGTGGTTTCCATGAAAATCAATAGGACACATAAATCATGCCTCTCTTATCATACTGCTATAATAAGGTTGAGTTATGATTGGATCCAATTCTAATGTATTTATTTTACATAAAAACAATGAGAAATTTGAAGAGTTGCCTTGTGGGTGGCAAACAAATTTAATTAATAAATGGGGGAAAGGGCTACAGGAATGGAGGGAGGGAGGTAAAAGCCAAGTTAAATTACTATGTTTAATATGAACCTTTAACATTGGGCACAAATGGCTTTTTAAAAACCTTCATCTAATGTGTGGGCATAGAAATTTAGGAAATGATTTTTCAGAATTCTTCTAATGGAATGAGAAATGCTCCATCTGTTTCTCAAGCACAGGAATCTGTTCTAGAAGTTATAGCTGTACTGTTACAGCTAGTCTTCGAATTACAACCGTTTGTTTAGTGACCATTCGAAGTGACAATGGCACTGAAAAAAAGTGACTTATTGCAGCATCGCCAGGGTCACGTGATCAAAATTCAGGCACTTGGTAACTGGCATGTATTCATGACAGTTGCATTGTCTTGGAGTCATGTGACTACCCTTTGTACCCTTCTCAGACGGCTTCCAACAAGCAACGTCAACGAGGGAAGCTAGATATGCTTAATAACGACTTGATTCATTTAATAACTACATTGATTCATTTAACAGCTGGGGCATAAAGGTCATAAAATGGGGTGCAACTCACTTAACAACTTGCTTAGCAATGGAAATGTTGGACTAAATTGTGCTTTTCAGTACTGGTTGTCCCAGGGGTGCTGGACTTCCTTAGTTTTTTTTTTCTTTGAAAAATAACTGAAAATGTTTCTTGGATGACAAGGAAATGTTTTCAAAGAAAAAAACCAAGAAAGTCCAGTTGCTGCTTTTTTTTTTTTACCTTTGGGACTAACTAGTCCTATATGACAAAATAACATAATTGGAAAGGATTTTGGAGATCTTCTAGTTTAACCCTTCATACTCAGATAGAAGACCCTAAAGCATTTCAGATAAATGGTTGTTCAATTTCTTCTTAAAAACTTCCATGACACTCCAAAGAAAAATATGGAATTCACATATAAATCTTGACCACTAATAACTAAAAATATGAAATTTCTGAAATAATTTTTTAAGCAAATTCTCTTTCCTCGGAATGAAAGTGAATTCCAGGGAAAAGTGCAGAATTTGAGCATTACTAAGTGTGGTTACTAGACGGTGTTCAATTTAAATCAGAAATCTTGATAAAGATTATTTTTAGTACAGCTGTAACCCAAATGTATAATGTTATAAATCCATATTTATTCCTGAAACCTGAGGAGAAGGATCATGCATTAATCGAATAGAAATTCAACTATTTCACCTTCCCCATATAAACCCAACAAAGCAAAATTAGAAGAGAGAGATATGTTTTGTTTTGTTTTTAAAAAAAGAATTAGACCGGGGTATTAATATGTTTATATACAACGCAACTTACAATAAAAAACAAAAGTTTCTCTCCAAAGAATACTGAACATTCCTTATTTTCACCATACCAAAAAAAAAGGAAATTATTGTTCAGATATATATATATTTATGGGGGGATTTGACATGCTAATAAGCAACATTTTACCACAAGGACTGTAAAACTGAACAAATAAATCAAATTATATTTAATCATGCATAAAACAAAATAGTATTTGAATTTCTAGCAAAGTAAATAATATTTGGGGTACATTCATATTTTATCAGAATTTCTCCCTCGTATGAAATTAAATCTATTGATCAGTTATTAATGCTGGGGGTAGCAGGAATTATCACAGCAACAACAGTTCCCACACAAGCACATTGATTAGATGTTATAAAGTTGCTTTAAAATATTTCCCAGAACAATAAAAATAATGTTCACATACTAAATAGATTTCAGAAAGTCCAAATAAATGCCTATAATATGCAGATCATATGATACTATAGGAAGATCACAAATCATAGAAATCCATGGAAGATTTTGCAAGTTCTCTCTGCAGATCTCATGCATATTTATATATACATTTATACCAATCCATTTATATATATATATACCAATCCATTTATATCAATCGTTTTTGGACATAGTGGGAAATATAACTGCTTATCAGATAGGATAAAATTGTTTCTTTGTCCTTTCATTTGAAGTTGTTTATAAAATGACATATCTCTTTCCTTTTGTAATGTAAAAATATATAAAATGCATTAACTCTAAAGAAACAATATTCCACAAAACGAAATAATTCCCATCTTTGAGATTTTTCTTTCCATTACCTACTTCTATCCAGTGTTGGTTTCATTTTGTTTTAGGTTGGGTTTTTTTGTTTTTCCTTATTACACTGGATGTCATTGAAGGAGATGTGTGCAGACCTTCCTTTGACATGTAGACGATACAGACAGTCCAGTACAGTTTGCAAAGCATTTTGATTTTAAGCACTTCAAAGAATGCTCTCCTCTTCAAAGTCAAATTTCATCACCACTGGCCGGCTCGTGTTCCACTTCTTGTTTCGATCCTTATCCTCAATGAACTCCTGGTAAGGATCTTTCTTTGAAATAGCTTTTTTGGAGCGAACATAACCGAAAAAGACAGTCAACGCCAAGAAAGAGTAAAACAACATGACAAAGAGAATGAAAAAATAGGCATTGTCATATGGTTTGTATTTTGGTGTTTTCTCCTTTGTAGCATTTGCCTTTGTATCCAGGTTTCTTTCCAGACTTTTCAGAACACATTGAACGATGAGAGATGCTAATGCTGTTTGGTTCATTTTGCTGTTGTCTTTCTCAAAGAGCTCCAAATTTGCACTGAAAAAAATAGGAAGCAGCAAATTTATTGAGCAACTGGTGACCTGCTCCCGTTCACATTCAGCCATTCAGTGGGAGTTTTTCCCTTGGGTGGAAGGTGTGTTGGTTCTTTAAATGTTTCCTTTTTTAGCAAGGAATGTAGTGAAGCACTTTAGTGCGTCTCAGTCACCTGATAATATGGCATTTCACAAGATAGACAATGTTCCTATGTCAAAGGGTAATATAAATACATATATTACAATAAACTGACCTTCAGTGTCTTTCTCATATTAAAAAAACAAAACAATTGTGTAGCTATGGGAGTGTATGTGAAGTACTGTACAGCATTCTAAGACTTGTTGTTTAATTTTGTTGTTTGAAAAATAGAAGATTTTGATGCAATCAAAATGATTTGGAAGCTCTTGTCTCAAATGTTGAGAAGTCAGCTTACAAAGTTATTTAAAATGATATAGTTTGCAGAATTCAAGAGCTGGTTCATCATGGCAAAATTCCCTTGCCCTCTCCCCTTGACTTGCCTTCATATATAATATATGACTTCAAAGCAGTCTCTCACACTACCAGAGGGACAGCTGGGACAGTTTGCTGCAAAAAGCCAGAAATCTTATGGCATCTTAAAAGACTAGCAGATTTATGGCAAAAAATCTTTCTACAGAGATATTGCTAGGTTTTTTAAAGATGTATTTATTTATTTGTGAAACACGTATAAGATAACAGATATAGGTATAACCTGATTATGAATACAGGATAAGGATACGAATAAATGGGAACAGTAGGCCAGGGACAGGAGGCACATTGGTGTGCTTATGCATGCCCCTGCACTGTCACAAGAGTTTTGTCACAAGAGTTTTGAGATCTCTTTCATATTTAAAGTCTTCACCATACCGCACTGTTTTCTGTTATCAACAAAAATGCAGCTTTCTTGGACACACCATACCTTATTCAGGTTTGGTCCAATTATTAAGCTCTGCTGTTGTGGTTCCTCTAAATCTTATTATGATAGCCTTCCAAGGCTTTTTCAAGATGTGACATCTGACATTTTGACTACCTGAATGAAAAAGTGAAATGTAAACATAACAACTAAATAAAATATGTAAAATATATACAAGATCTTCAAAACATCAAGCCACAACTTATTGCATGCATAAAATTAAGTAAAGAAGCATTTGGAATAAAATGGCAAATATATATATATAATTAATTGTCTATAAGCCTATGAATTCATTGATATGAGCCGAGGTGGCGTAGTAGTTAGAGTGCAACACTGCAGGCTACTTCAGCTGACTGCTATCTGCAGTTCAACAGTTCAAATCTCACCGGCTCAAGGTTGACTCAGCCTTCCATCCTTCCAAGGTGGGTAAAATGAGGACCCAGATTGATGGGGGCAATATGCTGACTCTGTAAACTGCTTAGAGAAGGCTATAAAAGCACTATGATGTGGTATATAAGTGTCTATTGCTATTGCTATTTTGAGTATACTATGTATATATAACATTATCGTATGTATACTTAATATACCCAATGTATAATATACCCAACATTCTGAAGGGAGAATGTTATATGGGACATTCTCCCTTCAGAAGCCAGGATGGCACCAACACTGGTTTCATTCTGATACCAAATCAGACTCTAGCTGATAGCCAATACTTTGTATACCCAGTGATTAAATTCTGCCCTTCCTTTATATCATTTGTTCTTAATTTTAAAATATTTTCAATTTTATATTTACTGTCTCCCATCCTGAGATCTTTTGATGTCCAGTAGAAAAGACAGATGATGCTAAGTAAATGATAACTAGATAGCTAGATAGACAAATTGACAGACGGACAGACAGACCTATAGATGTAGTGAATCTCAAGTAGAGATGGTATTTAATATCTTGTTTGATATTCAGTTCATAACAAGGGAAGACCTTCAGTAAAAGTTATGTTTGGAATGGGAGAATGTTAACAATTAAAAAATCATGCAAATCTGATTAAGATATGAAACATCAAAGGAAGCATTGTGTATTTATGAACAACTTTGTCATAATATTCAGCTGACCCTGAAAATTCTGATGCCTTTGTTGACCATGACAATTCATGGTCATTAGCCACAACTTCTAAACACTGGAGCTAGAGATGTGAAGAAGGATAAGGAAGCCATCTTGTCCAGGATAACTGTTTGCAAATAGTTCTGGGGGGGAAATGAAATCCTTGACTGTCAGTGACAAGTGGAGTTACATGAAGTATTGAAAGAAAGAGCAAAGGGTTAAGTTGTTTTCACTGGGGTTGTCACAGGTCATGACTACTACCATGATAATAGCAAAACATAGGAGGCTGTGGGGATTCTGGCTTTCTATTGTGTTTTACAGGCTTAAGTCATTCTAAAGTAAACTTTTTTTTTTTTTTACAAAGAGGTGAAACTTTATCTGGCTGCAAAGAAAAAAATAAAGAAAAGTTTGGCTGCCACAAATGACAATGCCAGCTGTTTCTTCCTGTGATCTGAATTCTAGGGAGCCAGTCCCAAGACTTTGAAGTGGAGAACACCTCAGCCAACTAGTACTTTGCCAACCATGTCCTGTTTCTTTAAGCCTGACCCCTGAACTTGTATGATGACTAATTCACATGCTAAGATTGCGGAGTATATCAGTATCACTTCTATGGTCTGCATTTGTCATTAGGAGTTTGTTGTAAAAAACAAGATGAAAGTAAAGCCTGAAATGGTATATGAGCAGACTGTACAATTTATAGATGAAATGCATTGCCTTATATGTCAACTATTTGTTTTTAAATTAGCCTTTAAAGTTGTACAACAACACCATAAAGAAGAAATGCCAAAGAAAGAAAAAGAAGCTAAAAGAAGAAGTAGCATGAAGAATATCCTAGAAAATCTTGTTCTTGGCTAGAATAGCATATATCAACTATCAGAAAATTTTCTGATTAGTTTCAATTTTTAGAAAGCCTTGTCTGTCTGTCTGTCTGGCTGACTGACTGTCTGTCGTCTACATGATTGGAAGGTGTGTATAAAGTAAAAGAAGAAGAATGAAAATTATATCCATGTTCCATGTTCTACCTCCACATTGCAGGCTGTGACGTTTCCCTCCATTGGAAAAGGAAGCCTAATTGCTGAGAGAAGCTATAATAGAGTGAAAAGAGGTTATGGAACTTCTTGGAAATTTGAATGGAAAAAACTCTTCCTTCACATCATATTTTACTTTACTCAGCACATATGGAGAAGCCTATATGTGAAGTAGGAAGCAAGACAATCTACCAGATGATGCACAAATCTGGGTCCCACTAGCAGACTTCAATTAAAATAATCTAAATCTTGTTTTAAGTCTTCAAATTAGGGTCTTCAGAATTTGCAATATTATTATGAATGTATATTTTTTCAAGAATACATAGTTTCCTTTATACGTTCATCATAATAATACATATAAACCTATAAAACCTGTAAATTATTTTGGCCTATTCAGAATAAGATATTCCTAGTAATGTTAATTTTGAATCAATACAATTTGCTTTTCCAGTCCTGATGTTCTGAGGAATTTTAAAAAGAAGATACAATATTTGGAAACATTATCTTGTTGAGTTTTGTTTTGTTGTGTTTACCTATTTGTCAACATTTGTCAACAAAAGCAAAGCTGATACTTATCTCTGATTTATCAGATTAGAACCATCATGCAATGTTCTGGAGGAGTTGAAATTCTCAAGAGATTTTTGAAACTTGCAACATATGAATACCACTCAGTACAGAAACATTACATAGTTCCTGCCTGAATTAGGCTTTTTTTTCCCTCCATTGTAAACTAGTCTCAACATTTTCAATGCCACTCATTTCATCAGAACAGGTTTGCAGTACTATTACGAATACTTGTAATAAGTATTAATAAGCATATTATTGTAATAGGTATTGCACCTGTTAACAGTGGTGTCCTCCAAGGAAGCGTTTCAGATCAACACTCTTTATACTTTACATAAATGACCTTTGTGATCATATTACAAGTAACTGCGGTCTCTTCGCTGATGAATGTAAAAATATTCAACACCATCGACAATACTGCTACCCTACAAAAAGACCTTGTCTATGTGTCAGAATGTTCGAACAATTGGCAACTCCAAATCTCATCCAACAAATGATCTGTTTTACACATTGGCAAAAAAAAATTCAGAACACAAAATACAAGCTGGGCAGATACAACCTTGTAGAGGACCCTCACTTCTGTCAAGGACCTTGGACTACTCATCTCAAATTATTTAAGTACCAGAATCCACTGTAACAGCATTGCCAAAAAGGCATTAAGAGTTGTTAACCTAATCTTATTCTTCTGTGGTAATATTAAGCTGAAAACCTTGAATACAGCTCATTTGTCTGGAACCCTCACTGGATAACAGACATTAATACAATTGAGTGAGCCCAGAGATATTTCCTGAGAATAGTCTTCCAGTCCTCTGCTTTCAACAAAATATCTTATACAACCAGATTTGAAATTTTAGGCTTAAACAGCTTAGAACTCCACTGTCTTTGATACAACCTAAGTGTAGCACATAAAATTATCTGCTACAATGTCCTACCTGTCAATAAATACTTCAGCTTCAACCACAACAATACACTCCCACACAATAGATACAAACTACCTGGAATGCACTACCTGACTCTGTGGTTTCTTCCTCAAACTCCCAAAACTTTAATCTTAGACTGTCTACTGTCAGCCTCATTCCATTCCTAAGAGGTCCTTAAGGGGCGTGCATAAGTGCACCAGCATGCCTACCGTCCCTGTCCTAATGTTCCCTTTATTTGTATCCATTTTTTGTATTCATAATCATGTTTATACTTATATCTGTCATCTAATAAATGTTTGATTAAATAAACAAACAAATAAATAAATAAATAAATAAATAAATTCTTAGGTAAATAAGTAAATTTACATTTGAGAACAGAATTATTATTTGCTTGCTTATTTATTTGTTTCTTATAGAATGAACTGTTGCAAGAGGTTGCAATGGCCATACCAATTTTTATTTTTGCTTGTTTCTTCTTTTCACTATTGTCCTGCCCTCTGAAACATTTAGCAGCAAGCCATTTGAAAATGTTTTAAGTTTTAAATGGACTAAGGTGCTAACTAGCAAAAGCGTTGGCTTTTAAAGCTTGAGTGTTTATCACCATTTTTTATGTTTTAAAGCATCAACAGTTGGATATTATCAGAGTAGCTTTGACATCATAAGGCTGAATTGTCCAAGAACTTAAACTTCAATACTTTTATTTATACAGTGTAAATAACAGTGAATCAGAGCCATAATTTGTATGTGTCTAAAACAGTGTGAGGGATAATTGTTACTCATCTTTATGTGTTTTTAAATAGATCAAAATCTAGCTTGGCTGCTTTTTCAATGCTGAATTTCCTTAATTAAATTTATTGCCTGATTATGTAGTCATAAATTTAGCTACATCAGGTTTGTTTTAACACAGCAAGTGCCATTCACTCTAACAATGTGACAATACAAAGAATGAGATACTAGAAAGATATGTTTTTGCAAATGTTTTGTATCTGAGTGCAAATTTCCTTGAAATTAAAACAACATTCCTGTTATACAGAAACTACCAGAAGATCAGTTTTGACTGGATTTAGGAACTAGATGCCCGTGCCTCTAGATTTAGAAAAGAAAACAAAGTTTGAGATATACCATTCCACATGTAATTTCCATAGGATACTTAAAGGATCAGAGATTTCTTTAGTGATGATGGAGACAATGAATGAAGATTAAAAAGAAAGAATAAGATTAAAAGAAAAATGAACACTTAGCAGAAGGAACCAAGATCAAACAGTGGATTAACTATTTTTCTTGTTGTTTCTCAGAAATTAAATAAGTATGGAGGATAAAGAATTTGTTTCCTTTTCGTCTTAGAAAAAATGCCAATTATGGAAACTAAACTGCTGGATCGCATATCAGTCTGCTTTGGAAATGTGAGAAATGGATGGGAAATATAAACATAGGGCAATAGCTTAAAGTTATGTTATGAATTAAGCCTGCAAAAGTATCAACATTTAGTCACTGAATAAACTGTCATAGCTAATCTTCCTTGATGAATTTGAGCCAAATCAGAAAAGAAGCAATAGACCTATAGTTTTGAAGATTATCATTACCATGAGTTAAAAACCTTTGGCTAAGAAAGTTAGTGGAAGACAAATAAAAATATAGATTTGTAAAGAATCCAATATGGTCTCAAAATCCCAACACAGCTCATCTCATCTCTTCTTCCTAGCTTTCCTTCTGTGTGACTGTCCTATCTGCCATCAGAAGATCTTACCATAACTGAAATAATTAAAACTAGCTAAAGTTACAAAACAAAAAGATTATTGATAGAAGAAAATGTTTGTAGCTAAGGATTGAACTGTGTGGTCCTTAGGGCTCTCTGAGCTGCTTCCTCAACACCGACTGCTACTGACCTTAAATGCAAGCTACTTAACACAAGAAGCCTCATAAATAAAATACCCGAATTCCTCCTCTTACTAAATACGGCTATATTCAACATTATATTTGATGGTGAAACATGGCAGAATGCATCCCATTATCACAGTAATAGACTATCATGTGTACCGGTACGGTTGTGAAAGCCATAGAGGAGGTGGTATTGCTATCTTCTACAAAAAGTCCCTACATCTAAAAAATATTCAAGTTATACATGCTCCTCCTGAGACCATTGTCTGGGAGCTGTCCTTAAATACCACTATTTTATTCTTACTATGTTACAGAGCCCCTGATTATGACATTGAACATACAAACAAGTTAACTTCACTACTAACATGGACATGCTCCTGTTCACACCCTATAATCTTTCCTTGTGACCTCAATCTACCTCTTATTAATTGGACCCTAAACAAATGTATAACTGAACCCATACATGCAATTGTGTACAATGCTGTAACTAATCTGGGACTTGATCAACTGGTAACTAACAACACTAGACTCAACAATTGCCTTGATCTCATTTTCTGCAACAGTTTAAACTAAATTTATGAACTGCAAATAAAAAAAACCTTTTCCAACAGTGACCACAGCATGGTTGACTTCTGTCTCAACATAAAACCTCACAAAAATCATCATAATGATGAGATACCCAGTTATAACTTTAAAAAAGCCAACTATGATCTCATAGACAATGAACTCTCATCTCTTTATTGGCAAATTCTATTCACTGACTTTTTTTGCTCGAAGTCAAAAAAATCATTAAACTATACGTACCACTAATAACCCCCAAAACCAGAAAAAAATAAATGACCTATATCAATAATGAAGCTCCAATCCCAAAAAAATCTCTTTGGCAAAAAAATAAAACTATGTAACTTTAAAAGTCACTACAAAAACTTATGCCACCAAATAAAGACT
>JANHFT010006782.1:232812-242863 GCA_032467955.1 Pseudoxenodon macrops | reverse complement strand
AGAACAATTAATCAGTGGAACAACTTGCCTCCAGAAGTTGTGAATGCTCCAACACAGGAAGTTTTTAAGAAGATGTTGGATGACCATTTGTCTGAAGTGGTGTAGGGTCTCCTGCCTAGGCAGGGGGTTGGACTAGAAGACCTCCAAGGTCCCTTACAACTCTGTTATTCTATTCTATTCTAAAATATAAGGACTGCTGTTTTCAATCTGTTTTTCTCAAAGTTTGTACTTATTGTAGTTTGTTAACTCCTTGATTAATTACCGGTACAGTAATAGAAAAATGACATACTGTGGTATATGAAAAATTGGCAAAATCTATGAATCTTTATATGAACTTCTTAGATTTAGATTTAAGATTAAAGTAACTTTGGCTACAATGAAGTATTTCATATCCAAAAGCTTCAGTTAGGTTCATGTATCAGACTGTCAATATTCAACAATTTGATCTCAATCCAAAATATCCAATTTTAAAGAAAAAATAATACCACTCTAAATGTCAGAGGTAAAGTCTACTTCACTTTCTTTAGCCAAAACAAGCATCATTTTTTGTTTCCTTTGTTCCCAACTTGAGAGGTTCGGAGGAGGAAATTGTGCATTACTACAGATGTCATACCATATACTTTTTATACAGGTTTAAATGTGCACTAAAGAATCCAGAATTCATTATACTTTGCCTTAACTCCTCAGTAGTTCCTGAAATAATGTTTATAAATGGCAGCATCTAGGAATTGCCATTCCTAATTATTAAAAATGACATTTTGATGCTAAAATAATAGATCAGCTGGCTTTTTTCAGACATAATTTTTTTTTTTAAATATTTCTATCACTTTTTTCTCATATATCAATGCATATTCCTCAGATATAAATCCTCCCTAGAATGTCTTCTAAAAACAAAGAAATATAATAGCAACAAGCAAACAATATATTTTCTTAATGGTCTGTGGGCCACCTCTAGATCATAGATGCTTTTCTTTTTTTAAAAACAAGCTATCCATTCAATTTTGTTTTTTGTTTAATGTGTTTTTGGTTCCTACTTATGATTCTTGGATTTTTAGACAGAAATAACTACATTTTAGCAAATAACGTGACATGTCTGCTCTGGAAAACTGCAAAGGTATGTAGCAATATCTTAAATGTTGAAATCCTAAGCAAAGCAATAAACAAATTAATAAATTGACAATATTGTACACTGAATTTTTAATGTCATCTTTTTTTGAAAAGAAAGTTTCAAGGAATATACCAAGTCACCAGTGTTATTACCCTCACAGCAGGCATTACCAAGTAGTAGCTTTGTCTCTGTGTTTTAGGCTTCACAAGTGTTGATCAAAAGAAACTGATACAATTTGGTCTCATTTGCAGAAAAATAACAGCAATAGTCTGAAAGTTATTGTATGAACCTAGAAAATGTAATTTAAAAAGCTGATATTAAATGTACAATTTATATACGTGCTATACTGGATGTCTGAAAGTTGAGTCATGGCAACTTTTCTTTTCTTTTTGGTTTGAAATGTTTTGCTGCTTATCCAAGTAGCTTCTAAGCAGCAAAAATTGTCAAACCAAAAACAAAAGAAGTCCAGTTGTCATGTCTTAACTTCCAGACAAGCCTACCTGGATGACTGAACATGTTCAGCAACATGCTATGGATAACATATTCAAATGCAAAATGTATATAAATTGTATATATTATATACCTCTTATATCTGTTCTGTCCTGGTCTTGGGATCACAGAATGGTGTTGTTGTTTTTAATGTATATAACTGATTTGAGAACCATCCTTGCCAACTGAATACTTTCTAGATGTCTTCAACCATAGCAGCTATCCTTGCTGACAGCCTACAAGTGGAGATACTTCCATACATTGAAAGCGCCAGGTGGCAAAGGCCCCAGGGAATCTTGACATCATTAATCTTTATTCCAACAAAGATCAACCATTTGGGGCAGAAGAGCCCTTAACACCATGAGGTATTAATGACTAAAACAGACACCAGAAAAAGAATCAGTCAAGCTGATGAGAAATACAGATTTGCTCTAAATCTGA
The DNA here is from genome assembly GCA_032467955.1 of Pseudoxenodon macrops. Classification (NCBI taxonomy): domain Eukaryota; kingdom Metazoa; phylum Chordata; class Lepidosauria; order Squamata; family Pseudoxenodontidae; genus Pseudoxenodon; species Pseudoxenodon macrops. The sequence continues at coordinate 240,825 of JANHFT010006782.1, read as the reverse complement.
AAGAAGTTGAGATGTACTGCTTTAGAACTCAGCTGAATTCTTGTTCGTTCTTTCAGTACAGATTAAGAGATACTTTATACTAATGTGGTACAGGCCTAAAGTCTGTCTTGCAATTACTCAAAAGTTGCCTCCTACCCTTCACCCTCAAAAGAAGCTTTTTGGATGCTTGAAAACTTATTTGTAGTCTTTTTTTTTTGCATTTTTAATTATTAGACATGAGAAAGGATGCTATTGCTGGCACTGTTTTTAATGTTGCATATCTTTTCATCACTCTGAAGTGATTTATTTCTCCAAAACTGTGGGCAGAGAGATTGGACAAATGATTTATCTTAATGTTTTCAGGGAAAGAAGAAATATTTCAACAGGATTCTGCCCCTTTTAGTGATTAGTACTGTAATGTCCAGTAAATGAATTGCCTCATGAAGTCTCTCCTTGGAATTTGAGAATATGAGGCGGCTGCATACACACGCACACGCACCACACACACACACACGTATCTGCACTTTTTACAAAGGCAAAATTATCTTTTCCAACTCAATATTCTATGAAACCTAGCTTTACCTCAACTTTAAATAAGTTTATAGTATGATGTCAGTAATATCTTATCTTCAGGTAATTTCATTTAGTGCCTGAATTCAAACTCGAAATGGATTCAAAATGTTGACATTCCAGAATCTCTGAAAGAAATAAATAACTGGCAATAATGGTGGTTTTAAAGTTTCAAACTTTGATGTTCCAGAATCTGTATTTTACTTTAATAGCGTCACATTAGTTTTTATGAGTGGATTTTATGTATGCTTATGTGGGTATTCAATGTAATACTCTATATCGGGGATGTCAAACTCGATTTCATTGAGGGCCGCATCGGGGTTGTGTTTGACCTCAGGGGGGATGGGTGGGTGTGGCCAGGACAGGGTGAGCATGACCTTCTACCAGCAAAAATAGAACTCATGGGGCCTGTTTTAAGTAGGACAACCTCCTGCAGCCTTCTGCCAGTGAAAATGGAGCTCAAGGGGGCCATTTGCAGCTCCCCCGAACTCCATTTTCACTGGCATTGGGCTGCAGGTGGCCATCCTGACTGAAAATGGAGCCTGGGAGGGCCACACACAGCTCTCCCAAGCTCCGTTTTTGTTGTCAGAGGCACTGCGGGCCAGTCCTTTCCTGTTTCCAGGGCGGCCCTGTGGGCCAGATCTAAGCATCCAGTGGGCCGGATCCATTCCCCAGGCTTTCAGTTTGACACCCCTGCTCTACATCACTGCCAAAAGCAGACTTCTGATGTTTTGTGTTGAATATAGTGCCTTCTCAAACTAGTTGTGCAATCCTTGACTATATTCATAGCAATAAATTCTTAAATAGTATGCCTTTTGTATGAAAACTGTATTTCTTAAGCACAGAGCTCCATGCTGTTCCATTTCAGTAGCTCCCAGGTCCCAGTTTAGTCATCAAAATAGTAAGGTTGTTGGTTTATTTAGTGGAATATCAGGGACATTAACTATAATTGATGCAATATCATTGAATGTTTCCATTACTCTTTCACAACTTAATAATTTTGTTTCCAATAAAAGAGAAAACATTAAGACATTAACTGTCAACAATGTTTTTATTCTAATGCTAGAAATTATGGGATCACTGCAGCATCATAAAATGTCAAGCCTTTTGTTAAAGACTACTCTTACAAATTGGGAATCTTGAAAACCGTCTATTAAAGTGTTACTGAAAAATATATCAACTTGCTTTCAAATGGTAGTCTATCTTTCTTTTGCTAAGGTCTAAAGCCATACAGTTTTGTATCCCAGTATGTGCTATAGGAATCGCTGAAAGTTAATTACATTTACTGTTACAAAAAAAGAGTTTATGAACTTTTGCCTTTAGGCAAAAATGTTTATTTCATTGCCTTTGCTATTCATCCTTTTCAACTCTATTGCCTTTGAACTCTTCAGCTGCACAGAGTTATCACCATGGTACAGAAACCAGGAAGTGTGCTCTGGAGATGCAGACCTCAAGTTGCAGAAAATGAAAAAAGCAAAAGATATAGGAGTCGTTATTTTGGCCACCCTTTGTGCTATTAAAATCTCATTTTCTGCCTATTAGAATGCCCTCTTACTGCTTACGCAGTGGTGATAGTCAGTGATTAGTGTGTAATTCGGTATAATTGTCTTTTCACTTTTCATTTGTGTCATTCCAAGCTTCCTTCTGTTTTTTTTAACCCCACAGAGAAAGAGCAGAAAGAAAATAAAGCTGTTAAAATTCTCACATCCCTGAAGAGATTTCCTGATTGTAATTATAGATTGCTTCCTCCTCCCAATTCTGTAACATTGCTCAAAATTCAGCGGATACCTCTCCAAAACACCTGTGCTAAATCCACACTAATAGAATAAGCTGCAGAATATTTTAGCAGAAACTAATAATATCAAGCTGAAGACTTGTGCCAGAAGTAGGAAGTTTAACCAACCTTTTCTGGCACTCAATTATCAAGGCAATTTATTAACATGATCATCCAAGAAAAGCTCATGCAAATTAGGGAAACAATTATGTCCTTCAAGTCATTATAAGCTTCTTGAGAGCAGTAATGCTCTTAATTTATGTATTCATAATTCGATTATAGCTCAGCTTAATGTGGATTGCTCATCAGTTGAGGTAATGAGCAACCTACTCCTAAGGTTAAATTTAAACAGTACATATCTTTTTCATTATTTTCATGACAAAGAATCAAGACCAAAATCAATGACTCTCGAGAGTTGTGTGGGTTTTTTTTAAAGGAAGGGAAAGGAAAGAAATCAACTTTAAAAATATATATTATGGAAAAAAGCACCACATCAAACATCCTTGACAGCTGAATACAAGCAAGAAGGCTTTGGGATTGCATTATGAAACATTGCCTTAAACTAAATATAAGCTATGACTTTTGATTCTGTCAGTAGAAAAGGGAGGAGGGAGGAAACTAGCAAACTGAAATCATGTGGCTTATATAAAGAATACTTTATGGTTTAAATTTGGCAAATCATTGTATGATGGCCTTGGGGAACAGACAATTTAGTTTGGGTATACAGCAAATCCTGTGTCTGAAAAAGCAGGACTGACCTGAGGTGAAAGGCCATTGCCAATGGCAGGGTTCATAGGATTTGAGGGCCCGGATGGAGGCACAAAGCTGTCTGTATAGCTGGAAAAGCCGTGCCTTGTGCTTGGTAGGCAGTAGGCAGAGCTGCTGTCTGGATTTGAAGGGAGGCTGCTTTGGTGTACCGTGCTTGGTGGAAGAGGCTGAGGTCGGTGAACTGTACTGCTTGGGTCTGACACAGCTGCAATGAAAAGGGACACAGGTATGAATCTCCTCATTTTCCCATTCAAAAGCCAACCCTAGACCATAGAAAGGATCACTAGACCAGTTTCCCAATGTTCAAAACTATTCAGTACATATCATGTGTAAAGCTATTATGCAGTATATTCAGTTTGGTTTAGCTTGTTCAAACTCAGCCAAGCTCATTCTCAGGATCACTTGAGCTATAATGGAAGAGCAGGTTTTGGAGATTTGAGTCATACTTTTGTTTCTTACATGCCCTCCTTCCCCCTTGCACTTCACTTCCTTACACATGTCTTGAGTCAGGAAAACCTTAGTTTTTAAAAATTGATAAGTGATGCAAGGGAAGGAGAAATAGGAAGAAGGAAACACAAAAGGAAGATCAATAACAAAAGCATTAGGAGTACACATTAAAATTTTGAAAGAAACTTATCAAACTATTGAGATAATTAAGATAGTATAAAGAAATAAAAATCATCAAACTTGGGAAAGGAAGTCATTAATTTAGGAAATTCTCAGATTGATCACTTTCATGTGGTTCCAAGTAACTTTAGGACTGCATCAGTAAACTATGAGACTGTAAGAACTCATGTTTAATGAAACTACTTGGAAATTCTAACAATGGATTCAAAACTCTGAGTTTTCTCAGCTGTAATTCAGAATTCTTTGTTTAGACAACAGAATCCATGACAACTGATTTTAAGTTTTCTATAATAAAGCACATGATTCTTTAATAAAGTTTCAGAACTCTTCAAATTCCAATCTGGCTTTTGTCTGCTCAAGTATTATATCCAACTCTTGTCAGAATTTATTCTTGGAGCCAGCATCAAACGTAGCATTTACCATTATAAAACAGTTACCTTCAATGATGGACCAGAATGGGTGATGAACCTGATCAAGCTACAATTCATAACTCTCCAGACATATGGAAATATAATAGTCTTCATTCCTAGCCACATGTCTATAGGTTCTCCAATAGTAAAAGATGAACATCTGAAACTGATTTCCAGATTTCACCTTCCATGTTAATGCTGAACCACTGAAACCAGTGTAAACATTTATGGAGAGGTAATTATAATGATTTTCAGAGATTCAGAACTTCAGAGGAATAAATAATATGTCAAAGTACAGTTCAAAATAATCTTTCAAGTCTACCTTGTGGAATAGAAGTAGGTTGATAGGAAGATTCTGATAATTGATAAGTTGGCAGAGTTGGCATGGCAGAGGGTGGGAAACCTCCTGGAATCAAGTGATTGAAAGCCATCAACTGATTGGCCCCAGCTTGCTTCCTCCATCTGGCTCGACGATTGCTAAACCAAACCTAGAAATAGTTGAAAATAGCTTAAATCATTTTGAAATGCATTCAGCATTTGTCAGACTGTATTGATATATGTCTTCCTTGCATTGGATTAGATTATATCTAAAAGGCTTATGAAAGTTTTAACTAATTCAGAATTAAGTGTCACTGTACATAGCTGAATGAGTAGACAATGGACAATTATACCAATTATTAAAATATATCAGCTTTACCTCAAAAGCTAGTCAGTATCCATAAAACCTTCTTTGTCTTCTTTGCCTTGGTTTCAAGATGTCTCAAAGTTGGTTTTTTTTTAAGATAACTGAACTATTTCCAGGAGGAGGTGGAGGAGAAGGATGTTTCACTTCTCATCCAAGAAACTTCATCAGTCTGGCAGGATGACTGGTTGCTCATTCTGTTCATCTTTTCCTCAAGGAAAAAACAGTCCAGTTGGGACAACAATGACCTACCCATATTTCCCTAAAAATAAAACAGGGTCTTATTTTCTTTTGACCCCCAAAATAAGCACTTGGCCTTATTTTCAGGGAGGTCTTATTATTTTTGAGGTGGAGGAGGCAGAAAGCGTGGTCACCTCATGGCTGCTACTGTGTTTTGGGGAGGGCTTATTTTTGGGGGATGGCTTATTTTAGTGCATGCGCACAAAAGCCTGATTGGGTTTATTATCCGGGGAGGTCTTATTTTCAGGGTAATAAAAGATATAAATAAAAATGTTGCAGCATTGGGAAAGGATAACCAAGAATCTAGTAAACAGATTGCATATTGATTAGTAAAGGGACATCTCTTTTGTCAAAATGTTAATTATTAATTAAACTGATTTCAGTGCATATGTATACACATACACAGACAGACAGACACAAATCAGTTAGGTTAATAATTAACATTTTGATAAAAGAGATGTCTCTTTATATAATAACAGGACACAATCTCTAACATAATAACAGAATCCTACAAGTCTGATTGTGGTATTCCTCCTCTCTTTCTTATACCTCACTGGATAAGGGAGTTGTTTGCTTTAGCCACTTCTGGATATTATCTTGCTTTCTAGGACTTAAAGAACATTTCGGTCCTCTGCTTAGGTATCGGTTTTTTTAATATATATATTTCTGTTAAAGTCACACTCTCATCTTATTCTCCACAAGTACTGGCCAGAAAGTAGAAAGACTCCAGATATTGATCAATATCTTGAATTAATTTTAACTATGATAAGAATCATAGTGCAACAATATTTGGGAATCCAATTCAGGAAAACATTGATATATAGTAGGAGAAGGCAATATTCTTAAGCTGAAGGGCAGGCTTGGGAATTTGAGATCATGGTCACGGTCACAAAATGCCTGCCAGATGGGCTTCACCTATCCCATCTTTAAGAATGTAAATTGCCAAGTCCTCCAAGGCTTTCTATTATCCTCCAGCTAACCAAAGACACTTTGCTTTTCTTGAGTAGGTGGGCATATTTTCAAACAAAACACCCAATTTATTCAACGTTTCTGGGTTTTTTTAGGGTTGCTGCTGAGGCCTTTTTTTTGGGGGGGGCTTCTTGGAATTAATATCATGCGAAGGTTCTGCAGTAATTGATTGAAGATATCAGAATGTTATATATAGTCCAACTTTCTATAAAGAGAGAGATAGAGATGTTACATTATGTCATGTCCTCGTGATTCCAACTCTATTTTTACACAGTATATATCCGTAATGGTGAACCTATGGCATGGGTGCCACAGGTGGCACATAGCTCCCTCTCTGTGGGCATGAAAGCCATCACCCCAATTTAGCTGTGTCAAGCATGTGCGCATACCTCCCGCCGGCCAGCTGGTCATCAGGTCTCTGCCACACATGTGTATGGGGTGGGATGTGTGCAGGGGATCACACGCACATGTATGGGGGTGGGCCAAGTGCAGGGGGTCACACACACATGCACGGAGGGTAGAGCGGGTGAAGGGGCCACATCCGCATGTGTGGGACGGCACACATGCAGGAGTGCATGCATATGCACATGGGGAGGGGCACATTCAGGGGTTGCGTGTGCATGCATGGAGGCATGCGCGTGTGGGTCATGCATGCATGTGTGAGGGTGAGTGTGCATTGCATTTTGGGGGTTCAGATGTGCGCGCACACATTTGCATGCATGCACGCACCTGAAAAGGTTAGCCATCACTGTTATATATCCTAGTGGCATTCACAGTTTCACATCATTTTACAAGTTTCATCTTTATTGGGAATCATCAGACATAGTCAGATGTTATTCGATGAGGTTCAAAACCTCTACCAGGAATTAAACTCAGGGACCTTTGTACTTGGATGATTATGTACTGCATTAGCTGTTAGGTTTCTGATGAAGGATGAAACTGGGAACATGGTGCCTTGTGATGATCAATATAATTGTTAGAAGAGTTAACAGTGAGGAGTATTGGGATCTGGGAGGCTGGTAAGCATGAGAAGAATCCACAAACACATTAATGCTCACAGATCTGTCAACTGAAACAGATGCAGACTTGCTGCTTGCTCTTCACTACTGTAGGAATGGCTTTTTCCTTTGACCATGATATTCTTATATTAACTGAGTAAATGTCACCAATTGAGTGTTGACTTTTAGTAAACATAAAGGCATCTTCTCCAGGATGAGTTGTTCTTCAGCTGGTCCTTCAGATCTTCCAGAGGTGCATCATTTATAAACAATATCCTTTCTTTCTCTAACTCAAAGGAACTTTTTCTTTAAAACTGCTCACATTCAGAAATGAAGTCATGGATCCCTAAAGTAGAACCCTAAAGTTATGTGTCTAAAATATAACATTAAAAAATAGGTGCAATGTTAAAGTCAAAGAGGTAACCCATTAATAAGGATGCAAGCATCAAGGGAAGTATACAGTCGGGTACCCCAAGGCTCTGTCCTAGGCCCAGTACTCTTCAATATCCATCAATGATTTAGATGAGGGAGTAGATGGGGAAATCATCAAATTTACAGATGACATCAAACTGGCAGGAATAGCCAATACTCCAGAAGACAGTCTTATGATACAGAAGGATGTTGACAAACTTGAACACTGGGCCCATCTAACAAAATGAAATAGTGAAAAAAGTAAAGTTGTACATTTAGACAAGAATTACAGGAACTGGGTATGTCTAGTTTAATGAAAAGAAGGACTAGGGGAGACATCATAGCAGTGTTCCAATATCTCAGGGGTTGCCACAAAGAAGAGGAAGCAAAACTGTTCTCCAAAGCACCTGAAGGTAGGAACTAATCTCCTTGATTAGTGGAAACTAATCAAGGAGAGAAGCAACTTAGAACTAAGGAGAAACATCCTGACAGTTAGAACAATTAATCTGTGGAACAACTTGCCTCCAGAAGTTGTGAATGCTCCAACACTGGAAGTTTTTAAGAAGATGTTGGATAACCATTTGT
>JANHFT010006782.1:213023-224470 GCA_032467955.1 Pseudoxenodon macrops | reverse complement strand
GATAGATAGATATAGATATAGATATAGATATAGATATAGATATAGATATAGATATAGATATAGATATAGATATATATAAAATAAATAAATAATATATAAATAATATATAATATATATTTACTTATATAAGTAAAATGTATAATAATGTATAAATGTATAATAATATGTCAAACTTGCATTGTCACATGACGTATCATGACTTTTTTTTTCCCTTTGCTAAACGGGGCATGGGTTTGGCCAGCGCATGACGGTTCGCAGACCATGAGTTTGACAGCCCTGCCCTACTATATGCCATATGAAAGGTTTATATGCAGTATTTATCCTTTTCACCAAGCATTTTCTCTGCCTGAATTGGCAAAGGTGGCCCAGAAGATCTATATATGTCTTAAGGATCAATATCCATATCCTGACCAACATTCTGGAGCAACCTAAGAGTTCATAGTCACTGTGTTAAACACATAAGGCCTCAATTCTGCTTGTCTTTAGGAAAACCATTAAGACTAAACCTCAAGCACTTAAGTTCAAGTTCCCGTTTTGGTTGTTTTTAATTATTGCATTTGGTTGCCATTTGATATGTTATATTCCTTGAAGGACTGCTTGTCTTGGTAGAAGAGATCGTGTAGAAGAGGCATGTGCCCAGTCCCATCTGCTAGGGAATGCCAGCTGGCAGAACCCAGGAAAAGAGCCTTTTCTGTTGGAACATCCTCTCCCAAGAGATCAGATTGGTCTTAACCCTTTCCTGACTTTTGGTTAGGCCTTGGTTTTGCCATCTGCTTGGGGTAGAACCTGTTACTATTTTGATAGTTGCTGGTCTTTGGTATACACTGTCTGTAGATTGTGTCATTATATAGATGTTTTTATTTTCTGTTTGTGTGTGTTGTTGTTGTTTTGTATTGTTTTGTATTTGTTGTTGTATTGTTCACTTTGGGGGAGGCTGCTTAGTTGCTGTGAGCCATATGGTTCACAGCGACTAAGTAAGCAGCCTCCCAAAATGCCAACAATACGAAAACAAAACAATACAAAACAAGACAGAGATGGAAAGTTACATAAATTGCAATAAAAAATAAATATTTGGGGCTTTTAAAATTATCATTAGATTTTTGTCTGGCCTTAGTTTATTCTTTATTCTTGTTGTTTTTTGTTGGCCACCAAATTGTTGAAGTTGGATGACCTTACAAATTTAGTAAATGTAAATAATAAATATAATTAGCTGAAAACAGGATTCAATGATATCCAATTCTCTAGCATATGTTCTCAAATAAGTTGAAAGACAGCTGGAATGCAAATACAGAACAAATTCAATCAAGCACACTGAAATCCTTTTAAACATATAGTCCACAGTATAGTATAGGAAAATAATCTCTGTTTTGCTAATATTATATCCCTTTAGCACCTGTAAGTAAGTTTATCTGAACAAAAAAGAGTTTTAGCAAGAGTTTTGCTTTCTTTAAATGGGAACAATTTTGGAATTATTTGAGTACTACTTTATTAAAAAAAAAAAGGACTGAACTGAACCACCGCATGCATTTGTTTAAGTTCCGTAATTAGCTAGATATATAAACCAACAAGAATTAAACATTTAAAACCAATTGAATATGTAGCTAAGAATTGCAAAGCAGGCGTTCTATCACCCTAGCTAAGCCTTATCACTTCACATTAGCCGGACCTGAAGGCCAAGGCATGTATGCTAGACAACCTTCAACATGATAGGATTTCAGTGTCTCTAAAGATCTGGCTTCCCATGCACGTTTCCACATGAAACACTGAGTTATGGGATTTTCCAATAGCTACCATTGATGGTCTTTATCTTAGCATCAGTCAAACGTCTGTGTATGAGTTTGAATGATATGCTTCAATTAAGCTTATTGAATCTTTAAAGTTGTCATATAAGGATAATTTTGAACACATTCCATCTGGACAAATTATTTTCCTCCCTCCATCCCGTCTGCTGATCTTAGGCTCCAAACTATCTCACTGTTCTCACTGCTCCCCCAAGCTTACTTGCTTTATCTATTTAACCAATTTGGAGTCCCTCTAACTCTTGCGCAGCTCACAATTTAAAAAATAAGACAAGTATCACAAAAGAAAAAAATATTCATGATCAGCCTGAAGATAGACATATCCAAAAGAGGCTCAACCATCGCCGTGACCCAAGGCCTTTGGAGAATAGAAAAATCTTCACATTCAAGTCCTTAACATCATCAAGGTAAGAAAGCTGGATTGCTGCTTCTTTATTTAAAAATAAGAGGAGAAACCCATCAGCTACAAAAGAACAGCCATGAATTGTTTTTTTTCTTAAAAGAACTAAAACTAAATTGAGTGCTTCTTTGTTCTTTATCCCATTGTGACCTGTTCGATGGTTCCAGAATATATTTCATCAAAGTTAATAGTACTAAACACTCATTTGCACTATTTCATAGGAATTAGATTACATAGAGTGGTGGGATTCAAATAATTTAACAACCAGTTCCCTGCCCTAATTACCAGCTGGGTAGGCGTGGCTCAGTGGTCATGTGACCATGTGGGCATGGCCAACTCAACATCACTCATGTCGATGGGCACTTCGCCTTAGCTGTTACAATATAATAAGGGTGAACCAGAGAGGCAGTTTTTGTAAGCAGGGCAATAAAGATTAGGCTAGAAACAAGACCAGAATGTTTCCTTCCTGCCTTCCTTACAGAATTAGCCCTATAAAGTGGAAAAAAACCAAATAAGATTTCTTCCAACAACCGGTTCTGCGAACTGCTTAGAAAGTTAACAACCGGTTCTCCCGAATAGGTTGGACTGCTGAATCCCACCATTGGTTATATATAATGTGCATCTTGTCCATCTTGTATACCTCAGCAATTCAAAAATACTCCTGGCAGTTAACAAATATCAACCCCTAAGGAACACCATAAACAAATATATCTAGAGAAACACTGTACAGGTAATACACATAATCATTCATTCTCTTTATTGTTTCTATTCCCAGGGAACTATTTGATTTAAATAATTGTAGCAGCAAAGCATGACAACCATTTGAAAAGCATGTATAATCTTCCAATATAATATATTGTATGGATTTATCTAATCACTGGCTTTCTTGCTTTCCATTTGAAATCAATGGCTTTTTTTCATGTACAACTAAGCAAAGCAACCACATATGTAATGCTATTCCTGGGCTAACATCAGGATGCTCAAAATCTTACAAATATTTTTATTCCAAATTGAAGCTCTTGAGCCATGTTGCGAAACTGCATGTGTAACTTTTTATCTGGAAATATAGCAAATTCTAAGTACTATCTGTATAAGGTATCTTCAAACATTACTAATTTGGGTAGCAAAATGTTAGTTATATTATTTAGAAAAATGAATATCATATATTCTCTTCTGTGGAATACATTATGGATTTCTAAATGATGCCATGTACTAATATGGAAAGCATATATTTCTAGATTCCAAGAATTTAGACATTTGGGGGGAGAATGTCAAAAAGCATTATTGTAAGTCATATAGTTGAGTTATTTGTGTGCTTTGCATACAATCCTACTTTTTTTCACTTACCAAAAGCCAAATGCATCTATTTCCATACAGTAACTTGAAGGCTATGAGCAGATCTGTTGTCTTTTTCTGACCTACAGTGTCCTTTTTTGTAGTGAAATCTCCATGAGTGACCTCTAGCATGTTTACTCGGGTACAAGGGAGGAGAGACTGCAGGCAAGGCTGATACCCCTTCACAGGCTCAGAGTAAATGACAAATGACACTTTCCCTTTGTGAACTTCAAGATTTTTGTTGACTTATTTGGCAGCTTTTGTTGAGTCCTTAGAAATGGCCTGTGGCTGAGGCCTATTCTACCAATTTCCACGCTCCATCTGTGGTATCCATCAACAGGGCCTTTTACCCGCATTCAGGGCTCTGACACCTGCCTAGCAGGATGCAGGAGACACAAAGAAAACTGAAGTGGATGAGAAAATGGATAGGGGGAGGGAGGAGGTAAGGGAAGGTTGAACTGGATGCTCTGTAGGGGTTAATCCATGTCTCTTCAGTCTAGAGGCTGCAGCACCTGGAACTTCTTTTATCCCCTGGAGGGAAATCAGCAAAGTTTTAAAATGTTAAATATATGACCTTAGTATTTAAGAAAAACTCCTTCCAGAAAAAGAAAAAGGACAGCAATGGGCAGAGACTCGCTTTGGGAGCTTTCTAATAAATCAGAAGGAGACAGTAAGCAAAGTGGCTATATATGGGGGGAGGGCTTGTTTGTTTGTTTGTTTCTTTAGAAAAATATCCTTGTTTGTCTTAGCCAAAAGGTTTCACCAGCTGCTAGCTAAGTGAAGAAGAGGGGAAAAAACTGGAGGCATATTTTATTGCTACTGCAGGGATGAGAAAACAGATTAGTGCCTGGACATTTTTACGGTTGAAGCGTTTAAGGAAACATTCCCACTGGAATCTTTAACATAATTAAGATTCAAGAGCAGATACTCATCATTCCGTTTCTCGGCACAGACATTGCCACTTTGACTTTTTCCTCACTATCCTTTCTTTCTCTTATTCTCTGCTTCTAACCCTCACCGTCACCTCCCACCAGTATTACTGTTTCATTCCTCTCTTCTCCTCCTTTCAAAGTTCAGATTCACAGCAAGAGATCATTAAAAAGAAAATAAACCCCTGCCAAGTCTGGTCTAATCAAAATTGTACAGATAAATTCTGACACTTAGCAACTCCCCAAGTGCTCACAATCCTAGGAGGAATGTACAGATTACTTATGAATATGGGAGGCAGCAGGAGAGAAGTTCAGAAGGTCTAATGTCAGTGGGTAGCCACCTGTGCATTGTGTCAAGCAATCCGAGTACATGATTGCACATTTGATTAAGGCTAGGATCTAGCTAAGCAAGGCACTCACTGGGCCAGTATAATAGTGACCACTCTGCAATATTTTGATGTAAAACAGTGTTTTTCAAATATTAAAATTTGGCAATTTTAATGTGCCTCAACTCCCAGAATTTTCTAGCCAACCTTTTGTTTTTCATTTTATTGTACTTTTTTCAAGACTCGATTTTATGTTTTTATTAGAGATTCTTTGGAAGAACATTATGATAAATACAAATAGACAAAGGGATAGCCAAAGTTTACTGGCAAATAATGTCCACCTTTCACAGAATTGCAAATGCTAGTAGGTGACATTATTGCAAAGAACTGAAAACTTGTTCACTTTGTGCAAGAATCTCTGGGTTTTTAAGCCAAATTTGTGGCTTTAGGATTACTTGAAGATGTACTCTTTTAGTTTCTGAATTAAAACAAACCTATTGATAACCTATAGGGATCCTAGTTAAAATTAATTAGAAAGCTATATTTAAAACATTTTATACCATGGGAAATTAATTGCAAAATATTAAACATATGCAGTATAAAGCATTTGTTATAGGATCAGCTTAGCATAGTGGTTAAAGGCAGTAAGCTAGAAATCAGAAGTTCATGAGTTTTAATCCATATTTAGACACAAACCAGATAGGTGACCTTGGCCAGTCAGAAATGGTATAGGGTCTCCTGCTTGAGCAGGGGGCTGGACTAGAAGACCTCCAAGGTCCCTTCCAGCTCTATTCTGATTCTGATTCTCTCTCTCAGCCCTCGGAAGAAGTCAGTAGTAAAATTCTTCTGAAATCTTTTTTTTTTAACCTTCAGGAATTAGTCCAGGCAATTGCCAGGAGTCAACACTAATAAGATGTAATCACAATATGTCTATATATTTGTGATAACTATATACAAAATGCATCTTACCCACTATATGAATAAGCTCATTGTGTGTTCTTCTCTGTATTTGTCTTAATCTTGGGAATTAAACAATCACTCAAGTAAACTGTAGATTCAGAACTATATGATTCAGTTAAGATTAACTATCCTGATTTCAGTAACAAGAATAAGACTGAAGAGAGAAACTAATATCTGAATGAAATAGTCTTTGTCCTAGCCAGAAAGAGATCTTTTTTGGATTCTTGCAAGTAAAACCCATCCTGGCCAAGAAATGAATATCTGATTTATTTGTTCATATGATTTATAGATCCTACATCTCAATGATTGTCAGTAGTTTACAAAATTAAAATACAATAACATCACCCAAAATATCCACAATACAATAAAAATAACAATAGACAACCTTCTAATTCATGTACAGGAACCTAATATAGGTGGGGCTAGTTTCAATTCCAGGGGCATGCTATTATAAGTAAACTAATGAAAAATATGCTTAAATATGCTTTTAGACCTCTGTCTCCAAAAAGGGTACTGGAAGAGTTTGTCCTCAGATCAATATCTCAGATCAGGTGATTCTAGATACAAAAGACTGCTCAGAAATAAGTGGAATCTCTGCAAAACAATGCTTCCAATGCCTAATCCTCACATATGCAAAGAGATCCAACAGAATTCTGGATTGCATTACCTCCATGTAAGTCCTGATAAAGATCATAAACCATGACAGTCAATACTATTTTATTTCGTGCCCAAGCCTAAACCCTAATTGAAAATTATTAGATCCAAATAATCTGTTTCTTCTAGGAAACATTGCAGCTATATCCACTGTGTTCATTAAATCACCTACTCTTTAAAAAAGACTAAGGGTTGTGATTGCTATTGAAATTAGTAGGCTCCAAGGAAGACCTCATAAGGAAAATACACAGTCTCCTTAAAAGCTTCTGCTAGTACCCTCTCTTGAAGTGAGGCACTGATAAATTCGTAGATCCAAACCCACTTCATAAACTCTCTGGAACCACCGTGCATTTAGAGATCACATCACTGTAAGTGATAAGTATTTATTTAACCTCATAAAAGACCAGAAGGAGAACAAACTCCAATATCAACCCAGGACCTAAATCAAAGAGCTGATATGGATATTTGGACACCGGAAACATCAGAAAGATCTAATGTCACACCAATAGCTTCACAGTAGAGTCCTTGACATAAATAAGCCCTGATAGCTCAGTGGTTAGAGTGCAGTACTACAAGCTAATTCTTCCCACAGTCTGGAATTCGATCCCAATGGGCTCAAGATTGACTCAGTTTTCCATCCTTCCAAGGTTAGTAAAATGAGGACCCAGATTGTTGGGGCAATATGATGATATTGTAAACTGTTCAGAGAATGCTGTGAAGCACTATGGACAAGTGTATGTACAAGTTTAAGTGCTATTGCTACAAAATGTCTTAAGATCAATGCCACAGATGCTGAAAGACCTCCAAACCCAGGAAAGCTGATTGTCAACATCCCAACTTTATCTAACCAAGTTGCTGTAATATATACCAGGTCTTCCCACAATTTAGTTAGTGTTATATCAATAAAACAGGGTTGTCTGGAAGTTGCCTTTCTTACCATTTATCCATGAAGCTGGTGTTGCTAACACTGTCTGGAAAACTTTCAAGCAAAGGTTCTTCCAAATGTATTTGGAAATGCTGGAATCTAAAGCTGGAATTCTGTTCATGCAAAGGATCTAATTTACCACAAAGCTTTGGTGCTTTCTGAGATAGTATATAACTCTATCTAGTCTCACTCAACTGTATTAGGTGAGAAGGAGAAGGAATTGTTATGCCAAACTTCAAAATAAACATTTTTCCAAAAGTAAACAAAATCAAACAAAATCAAACATTAAATCTATTTTACTTGTTAAAGATATTTACTTATTTATTTATATTGGGGTCCCATTTGGCATGATTGTTACAGTCACCATGGTAGAAACCAGCAGTCATGGGTTCTAGTACTGCCTTAGGCATGAAGCCAATTGGATGACTTTGGGCCAGTCTCTCTTTCTTAGCCATAGGAAAAAGGCAATGGCAAATCATCTTTCCCTCCCTCCCAAAAAAAACCAACAATGATCCAAGATAAATTATCTGGACAGGGTAGTATAATGCCTATTTGAGGCAAAAATGTGCTGCATTAAACAGAGCTTACGAAAATCTTCTAGCATTCAAGTAAGAAAACGTCATAGACTGTACTATTAATTGAATATAGTGTGCAACTAGTACCATAGTTTCCCCTTGGTCTTCTCACCACAAGATAGTTCAAACAGCAGAAATTTCCTATTTCATGGTGTGAAATACTGTACATTGCTTAACACTGCTGAACAAGTTTCCAAAGGCCAATAAGCATGGCCAAATGTTCTCCTTGCCCATATTCTGATCTCTTTAATGAATTATATCTGTACCTATTGCTCTGCTTTAAGCTATGGCTTAAAAGCAGGACAGGGGAAAGCAGAATTGTTTCATTCTGTTCTTTTTAAGCTCTTTTTAAGTGCCCATTTAGCTAAAAATAGATAACAACCAAAGAAGAGAACAATGTTTTAATGTAGTATCTCAAATCTCAACCACTTTTAATCACAATATCTAAATCAAAAGAACAAGAACCGCATTAAATGTTGTCATAGGGGCAATAAATTTGATAATAAATGCTTTAGCTTAAAAATGCATGAACAATAATGAAACATATAATTAAGCAGAATTTGTTTGATTTCATTGTTAGAAATATCATCTTTTCTATTGCAAGCATAACTTTCTGTCTTTTTATCAATCTGTTACTCTGTCTATGAAAATCCTGAAGTGCAACTGTATACACATCCACTCTGAAATAAGCTCCTTGACATGATATTTGGAATGCTGACACCCCTCTGGATTCGGTGAAGTTTACTCCCAGAAAAGTAAACATACAATTGTAGCAAAAATGTCCACTGTTTACCATTTATAAAAGATCAAACTTACAACTTCCAAGTGTTTACATACATCTATTTGCTAAAGTACCATAGGGAGAAATAAAGACAGTTAATATTGATTTATTATTCAGGAAGCCATTGTTCATTTATTAAAACCTCCTACAAAAAGGATAATAATTAGGAACTCTAAGCTTTGAGCCTGGCAAGCTAACAAATGGTATAAAAGAGTTGATTTAGTTGTAACTCTAACATAATATTTCTTGAGAAATGGCCTTCGACCAATCAGTGTACCTTATAAGAAAGGGACAGAAATAAAACTGTAGTTGAAGCGAAAGAGAAAGACTGAGAGTGATTTTTATTTACAATTGCCTAGAGACTGGCTATTATTGTCCATATGTGCTACCATCACTCCCCTTATCATGGGCTGGCCGGCATGACTATTGGGAGCTGTTAATGAACTGGGTAATTGAGCTGCTGACATGTGTTCCCAAAACAAAACAATAAGAAGAAGAGACAAATGAACATTTTATTTGGCAATCAGAGCAGGCTGTGCTTTTCAGAGGTCTGCAGCTAAGTAAGTGGCTGAATACATCAGGCAGTACATTGAAAGCAAGCAGATGTGCATACAATAATAGTTAACTGACAGCTTACGGCCCATCTGTGCGTTAACATTTTGTTAAAGAAATTACTTGACTTGCTAAAGAGGCCAATCATACAGCTGCCCCAAGCACAGCAGTGCAAGAGATAAATCATTAGCTAAACCATTTCATGCTCAAAATGACTGCTCATGTTAAGAGTGATGCTGAGACATTTTGTCAGCAATGTAGCTACAATGTGCAGCTACAATGTAGTATTTGAAAAAGGAAGTTTTACAGCTTCAGCAAAAACAAAGCCTGCATGATGCAAACTGTTTAACTAGGCGGGAAATGGGACTATTTAGTGTTGTTTTACAGCAACTGAAATATCAAAATAATATACCCGGGCTAAAAATTGCAAAGCACATTCTCTATTCCTAATTATTGTTGATCTGTTTCATTTAAGAATCATAAATAATCCAAAAGAGTTTCAGTTTTAAATAAACTAGGCATGCTTGGCAATGTTAACTAGTAAATTAGAATAAGGAGCAACTGTAAGCATAAACATCAAATTTGCATCCTCTCAGCTATTCACAAACTGCTTTTATTAATGTCTGTCAAACATTTTATAAAGAACACTAATAAATATTGTTAACATGGAAGCCACTTTGAGGATTCTGTATACCTGTATACCTAAATCCATTTTTCTCATAATATTCACAATAGAAAATCTGTACTATAAAATACAGAAAGATTTTGCAAAGATTTTAAGAGCTGATGATTGTTCAAATTCAGACACTTTCATTTTTACAATGCAGCATAAATGTATGAATTTTATTTATCTTCAAGAATACCAATTATACGTTTTAGAAATAAAGCTAATAAAGCTAATAAACTACTGTATTTTAAACTTTCTACAACTTTCCACAAAAATACTTTATACCTTTTCATTCATATATAACTTGAACTTTGCAAGGTCTGATATTCTGAATTTCAAATGCAGAGAATCATATAAGGAAACCTAAACTCTTTCTTTTGCCAGGAACATTAAATCTCTCTGCTTTTCCTCTGTTGCTTTGAACCTTGAAAAGATAAAACCAGTGTATTCTGTGATAGCTACTTGCCAGGAGCAGTCAAAAAATACACTGGTTTTACCTTTTCAAGGTTCATTAGCCACAGAGGAAAAATGCACCCCTGTTGTAAATGATAACATTTATTTATTGTTAATGTCTTATTATGCAAATCACTTTTTTGAGGATTTGTTCTTGAAAGAGCACATAGATATAATTATATAAATATCAAATACATTTGGTATTGTCTTGAATGATCAGGATGCCCGCAAAGCAGAGTATGGCATGGAGTGATAGAGAAGGGGAATTATGTACTGTCTGCTGGCTGTTTTGTTTTGCTTCCATGTGCTCCTTCCCAAGCACATATTTAAATGTACAAGAAATGTGTGTCTTTGCATTAGGCTTCTCACTGGTTCTTGCTTCTATGTAGGTGAAAATAAATGAATTGCTTATCATAACTATAGTTACAGAAATTAAGAGATTATGTGAACCTTTTAAAATACCGTAGTTCTTTGGATATTTTACATTGAGGTGTTTGGGTTTTTATTTTTGTTTTTGTTTTTTGCTTGGATGCATGTGTGCCTGTTTGTGTTTGTGACATTATTATGCACCAAATAAATGACATCAATCACTTCCTATATTAGAAAGGTGGAAAACTCTTAATGATCTTAAAAATAAACTTGCATTTTAATTTAATTTTGGCTTCTTGGTCTTCTTGAGCTTTCTTCCTGCAGATATTTCATATTAGACAACATCAACAGTTATCCTATCCTACATAATAATGGCTACATCCAGGAAATCCTTGACTTATGACCAGTCATTTAATAACCCTTTAGTGTTACAGTGGCAATGGAAAGGGTACTTTATTCATTTTTATTCATTGTAAAATGTCATGCCCTGCATAATTACATGATCACATTTTTGGCTCGTGGCAACTGGCTCACATTTCTGACCATATCGTGCAGTCAGATTACTACTAGGTATGTCTAGTTTAATGAGAAGGACTAGGGGAGACAGGATAGCAGTGTTCCAATATCTCAGCGGTTGCCACAAACAAGAGGGAGTCAAGCTATTCTCCAAAGCACCTGAGGGTAGGACAAGAAGCAATGGGTGGAAACTAATCAAGGAGAGA
>JANHFT010006782.1:194673-212284 GCA_032467955.1 Pseudoxenodon macrops | reverse complement strand
ACTTAGAATTAAGGAGAAATTTCCTGACAGTTAGAACAATTAATCAGTGGAACAACTTGCCTCCAGAAGTTGTGAATTTGCCAACACTGGAAGTTTTTAAGAAGATGTTGAATAACCATTTGTCTGAAGTGGTGTAGGTTTCCTGCCTAAGCAGGGGGTTGGACTAGACCTCCAAGGTCCCTTCCAACTCTGTTATTCTATTCTATTCTACTAGGATTTGCTGTCTTTTTTGCCAAATTACAGTGGATTTTGCACTTATCCTTCATGACCTGATTTGGATTTACAACAGCAGGATTTGTTTAATGACCACTGTAAAAATAATCATAAAATTGAGTCTGGTCATGTGAATGCCTGAGCTTATGACTAGCAGGACTTACAATTGAAATTTGAACCACAACTGTAACCATGATGGTGAGAATCACCTGCATTTCCATAGACAACATCAAGTACAAAACAAAATTTAAGCAATGAACTTCATTATTTTGGGAACTATAATTTCATCCAATACAAAATGTGCTTCTCAATCTGAAATAAGATGATCAGACTTTTGGGTTTTATGAACACCTGGGAGCCAGTCACAAATAGTGTACCTGTTCATGGGGGGCTGGAGGAAAGGAAGGTGATCCCCAAATGCTTTCTCCCAATCCAAAATTCAATAGGTTTAATTCCAAAGCATGCCTATGGTTTATCAGAGGTCCAGAAAATTTCTTACAAAGGAAATTTACCTTACTTTGCTTTACATTATTCTAAGTTTTTGATTTTTTTTAGCTAAAGACGATTAGAAGTCCCTGCCTATTGCTTACCAATCCAGTTCAGCCAAATTATTTTTTACAATACTAGCATTTTATTTGAAGGGGGGAAAAAGGTTCGGTTTACCACTCATTGTAGCTATATGTCTAGCTACAAATGGTTATACTAAATGTGTGTCTCATTTTCCATCAAAGAAGTTTTTAATTGTATTGATAAGAAGGTATTAAACACCACTTAATGTGTATCAGAAGAGGGACTGCTCTTTTTCTCCAACACAAATTCTAAGCTCTATTTTGTTTTCTTTGAATGTAAACTGCTTCTTTGTCTGCATTTATTTGCATTTTGTAAACAGATACCAAGAGGTGTTCCTTCCCTTTGTTCTAAAATCCTAACCATTATAACCAGCTAGAAAAATTAAAAGCAGGCCACTCCTAATGATGAAAAAACAAACATATACCATGACAGAAGAGCAGACAGTCCAACTTTCATAGAGAAGATAAAGATACTCCTGTAAATTTGGAAAACTCTGAACCTCATGCCAAATATTATTGTTATATGAAGTAATTACACTAATTGCATTACATTGTCATGCTTTTTCTTGTGTATTTTGTATATGATATACATTAACCTGGAAGCAAGCGCACAAGATTAACCAAGGACATGAGGAACAACCATAAGAACATTCAATGGAATAAACATTAATGTGTCCTGCGTATACTCACAACTAAAGGAGCACTAGGCCTATAATATTCAGAGAAATAGGAACAGTTTCCTTTTCTATTTAAAACTGAGATCTCACAAATTCACTAAATTTGCAATAAGTCATACTGAATTTTGGTGGATCCTTTTCCTTTTCAGACAGCAAAAGAGTCTTTCTTTTTTGGGGGGACAAATTCTAGAAAACAGAAAGTGGTTTATATAACCACACTTTCATTTTAATATTCCCTCTAGTTCAGGGATCCCCAAACCCCAAACCCCAGCATGCCAGAAACCAGGCTGTGCAAACAAGCAAAACCCCATCTGCAGGATACAGGCAGCATGTGAAATTACGCCACTTCTGGGCGTACTCTAGAACTCTAGTGCAAAACCTATTTATGTATGTACATGCATTATTTTCCTTTCCTTTCGTTTTGTTGTTGCTTTTGTTTACTTTGTTTACTTTAAAAAAACATAAAAATGTGAAGACAATTTTGGTATGGGTGTTGATATGTGTATAAGAATATTATCATTTCAATTATTCAGCATTTAAAAACCATACCCTCCAGGTTAGAGTTCCTTAGAGCTTGCTTGCTGTATTAGAATCCTTTTTCATAGGAAAAAATTGCTTTACATTAAAACAGATTGTTTTCCCCGCTTGGATAATATTTTCTGTTCCTGACATGGAACATTTCTCAGTGTCTCTCACCATTGAGTGCTTACCATTCCTGTCTTACTGTCCTCATTTATCTATACTTACATTGTATATGTTTATGTTTATACCTATACCTGCTATCTTGTACATGTTTGACAAACAAACAAAATGAAAAAATAAAATAAAAAATTTCATATAGCTACCTAATTGTTTAGTTCTGGCCATTGGACATGATATCTTTCTCAATAAATTGATCAAACAACTTCTTAGTCTTTAGTCAGATATTTATGGTAATGCCTGAGCCTATTGTAAGACATAGAATTCAATACTAAAGTATTGATTACAGAAGAAGTCAAGTACTTGTTTCTTTTGCCCATGTACAGATAATTAATAGCCTGTTATTGTATTAGTATATCATTTGGGATATTTTTATTATTGATCCATTCATACTTTTTCTTACTGATCCAGTGCTGTTTTATTTTTACCAGAAATTTTCTAATTGTAAGATATTTTAAGCAGATTTCAATAAGTACTTTACTGGATTCCTAACAAGAAAAGATACAATAAAGTGAAGTATTTTTCTCCATTTATGCTGATGATGAACAGTAAGCACATACATAAATCCCTTCCATTAAAGTCAATAGGACTTAAATATGCTTAATTTCAGCTAAACTGTGCCTTAAAGATTATATATATAAAGATATATATATATCTGAATTGCTGCTGGTGCTGTTGAAAATGAACAGAGGACATTACCATTTTTATGAGCACTGTGAGGTTGTCATTAGGCTAATGATCATCTTGGGAGTGCAGGTTTTTCTCAGATGATCATGTTAAATGCTAAATAAGTAATTACTAATGGTGTACTCACTACCCTGTAAGTGACTTTCTGATTTGGATGATATTTATATCACTCTAGCTATTCTTAAGCAACCTTAGCATCTTCTTCCACTCCCCATCGCCAGATAATCTATCTGATGTCTTCATCAAAGTGGTTATGAGAAAAGCCAATAAAGTGAGCAGAAAATGTTTTATTATCCATTTTGTTTTGTTTTGTTTAATTGTTCATTTAATGTTGAAAATGTAACTTGAAATCATAAAATACCATGAGGATCTTCTGCAAGACAGATTGTCAAAGATGTTGAAGATCTTTGCAGGCCATTGCACAGCAGAAAGTTTTTCAAGACATCCCTTGATGATCCCTATCATTCTAGTTTCAAGACTTCTCAAGTTTATGCTGTCAGAATGGACCATCACTGAATTGTTCAAGAAAGGGAGCTTAACAAGCCTGCTTGTCAAGAGCTGTGTACCTTATATATACGGTAGGTGTGCTGCCCCATTCCTCACACACTCAGACACACACGCATATCGCAAGAGTTCTACAGATGTTTATTCCATCCAAAAAAAAGATCCTCAAAAAGCCTATTGGAATCCAGACCTATTGCACAGGTCTGATTCCGATCTCTGTACACCATGAGTCACTGGGTAACTGAGTCCAATGGTCACACACAAAGTCCAGGAAAGCCATCCAGGATTTAAGGCATGATCACACAAGACACAGAAGTGGGCACTTTGTTCCAGCAATGCTCAAGGTCTCAGGGCAGAGTTAAGTAGGCAATGCTGGTTCAGCTCTTCATGAGAGGTGAGGTTGCCTCCTCATGAATAGTCTAGCTAACCTGCATTGTGCCCATCTCTTCTCTACTCTACATGTTCTTGGCTCAGGAGGAGGTGTGGACTCCACCTCCTCCTCATTGCTAACAGGCAGCAGCTGCTTCTGGTCTTCTCCTGGAGCCTCCTAGCCAACTTGCTGTGGCTCACTTCCCTCAGTTTCAGCCTATTGCTTGTCCGATTAACCCAGCTGAGGATGCTCCATGAGGCAAGCATTCTCTGAGCCTCAATCCTGACTAATTCCTGGCTCCATGCTTTACTCTGCAAACTCAAACTCACCCTCCTCCTCTGGACTCATATCTGGAGAGACGCCCTGGTGCAGATCCATGACACTAGGTCATATAGAAAGATGTGCACTTTCTGTGCATTATCAACTTGACTGATCAAACAGTTATAGCTATTAATCCAAAGAACACCCCACTATTTCATGTTGTTTATCTATCTTCTTAAGTGCAATATCATTAAAATTAACATTAAGAGAAACACTTTTAAAGTGGTACATCTTCTCACAGCTTCCTGCATGCGATCTTTGAGTCTTAGTTCAATGGAAAAATATTATAATTATTTCTTCAATGTTTATGTCTACGGTATGTACATAAAAAATTTATTGAGGAGTTGCATTAAGATAGTTTTATATATGTATTCTAACTTCAATTAATGAATTGTGACTTATCAATTCACTGACACAAAATTAAACATTGTCATACTAATTGCCAATTTTGCTCTTTCTTAAGAAGTCCTGATCTGTCCTTTCTTTTTACCTACCATCTGATTTCTACATTGCCCACACATCACAGATTTAAGATTATGACACAAATGTACCATCACAAGGTAATTACAAACAAGACACTTCAGAAACAGCAGGTTTTATCATTTCATTAATTCAGTATAAATAATATCGGTACACTTCGGATGAGCCTTCTATGTCATTCTGTCACCATGAACTAATTCATTCTTCAAACATCAGACAAGCCTAAAGTGTTCTGAGAAGGTCTGGAATTCATCAGGTCTGGAATTCATCAGGTGATGGGATAATACATTTAAGAAACAAGAATTGTATTTCCACCTACATCCAGTATATCAATCTGTTCATCAGTTAGACTATTAAATAGCTTTCTTTCAACTTTGAGATGCATAATACTGGTTAGGTACCCTAGGTTAGGTACCCTAATTTTAAGTTCTTTCCATTCTATACACTAGTGTTTGACAGATACATCAAGTTTTAATCTACTTTGTTTTCATATTTTATAGTTGTTGATGCATAATTCATTGTATTATTAGTAATATTAATATTATTATATTGTAAATAAAACTTTAAATTAGGCATCATCTTCTGAAATCCAAGTTAGTGAAAGAGAGTCCATATATATTGTAAATAAATCAATATGGAAATAGAATGAATTTCAAGAAGTTTGTTCTAACAAAATTGCAACAGTATGGAGGAGTGAATAAAAAAGATTTGGTAGAATACACTCAGTAAAATCCCTCAAAACAAAATCTCCTTCTGCCTATCCTTCAATAAATTGCTGAAATTTCTTAGCATGATAAAGACTGTTACAATTTGGGGACAATCTGTTTGAAGAATAACTACCATATTATGTACCCATTAAGTGAATCTGTGTGCAACATTCACAAAATTTCTCAAGTTTTTTCCAGTGTCTGATAACCTCTCATATTTTATGTATTTAGCACAGCAATCTGACAAAGGTTATACACTGTAAGTATATTCAACTGAAATCTGTAACCAGGAACCATAGTTATTTAGAGCTCAGAACTATGCAAATACAGAAACACAGTCATAGAACACACATGATGATGTAGAAAATGTGCACAAATGGTTGTTTTGATGAACTGGAAGGAGTTCCATCCATCTGAGAAAAGCAGACATGAAGACCTTTGCACATCTTCTGACTTAGCTCAGAATTGTGTCAGCAGTGTGATTGCAGGACAAAGGAATTGAGGTTAAAGCAACTTAGATTCTGCAGTGGAGACATAAGTCCATGAGCTGCTAGTTATGCATTCTTGGGCTCAAGAAATACTCCCTATAAGTAGCTCCTGGGAGGAAAAAAACCTCAATATGTAAATTCAAAAATAAATAAAAATGGGATAACTTTCATTTATTAAAAGATTGAATCAACTGTGATTCAGTAATATTAAACAAAAGAAATGAACAGAGGTGAGGACAGAATATTGGGAAGACAGTGGGTACAGAAATTAATGCTATGGTGTTAGGACTTCACATCATTCTTTGCTCTTTGTCCAAAGATTTCTCTAGTGATTTCAACAGAATGCACTCAAGTAATGCATAACAGAACTTAAAGAGTCAATATTATAAATTCAGAATGCACAACTCACTGAAACACCTTATCTTAATTGAAACACAGCATATAAAATAAGATAATGCAGAATCTTTACTAGCACCTCTTCAGTTCCTTAGAGCAGCAAATTAACCACTTTTATTCAGATAAAAGAAAATACTTGTTTAATGGACAATAATGGTTGACAATTTCAGGGAGACCAAGAAGTTAGAATTGGACTTTACGAAGACTATAAAAACTAGACATTCCGCTGTGATCCAGCAGAGGAATTTTCATATGCAGTTTTTATCCAAAGTTACTCAACAAAAACATACCTTGATGGTTGATAGATGTTTAGTGTGTCCTGTTGCTAATGACATTTAAATATATCAAAAGATCGCCCATTTGTGAGATCCTTGGTGCTCTCTGAACTTGGTTGTTTTTTTTCAAGATGTCTCATTACCTAAGTAGGTAAATATTATTAGTCCTGTAAGGGAGTGAGGTTTTCTCTCTGTTTGTATACTAATGGTTTTGCCCTTTCAGTGTTGTTAGGAGTGTTCTTGGGGGTTCTTTGATTGCCCATTTAGAACACAAAAAAAGTGGATGCAATAGAATAAAATGTAACAAATTAGGATTTTATAGCCAAAAGATATATAAAGGAATCTGGTTTGGTTTAAGGTTTCTTCATAATATTTTTAGACTGATATATAGGACAATTTGTGTGACTATGCCACTTTTGCAGAGCAAACCTTGCCATGTAGATGAGACTTTTAAATAAAAAAGGTCTAGATAAGGCCTTTGAAGTCAACTGGAGTAACTTAGGTTTGAAAAGAGGACAGCAAGGAAAAAGAAAAGGAAGAGCCTGTGATTGTGTAAATAACCCTACAAAAGAAGAAGACAGTGGCTGTTTATTGTTAGCCCTGGAATTTGTAGACAGTGAAATGTCCATGTACTGATCTTGTGATTAATTTTGAAGTTGCCTTGGATTGCTCATAAAAAGTTTTGAATCATGTAAAAGTAATATCAACAGAAATTATTTACTGTTGCAATAAATATTGCAAACATGTATTTTAAACAGTTCCAGATTAACTTCCTACAAATCCACTAACATGTATAATTTAAAGTGATGATGTTGAAGTTCATGACTAATAACATAATTTGTTTCAATGGCTTTGACTTAAACAAAAATGAGAGTTGGTCCCTTCTTTTGGTTTGCTTCTTTGTTTGAAGCTTAAACATTTGTACATTCATCATTTGGAAATAATAATCTACATTTAATTCTGTGACCTACATTGGCCAATAAGACACAACAGGGAACCACTTAAGAACATGAAAGTAATTGTCTTCTACCTCTATTATTCTCTAATGGCATCATCACATTTTATCTATCTGTATCTTGTTTATCCTGCTTCTTATGTCAGTCACATACTTATCTGTAACCTCATATTTGTATGCTGAATTTAAAGGTATATATCAGGGGTGGCTAAAAGGCCTAATGTGGCCCCCACATTCTATTTTGCTTTTTCTCCAGTAACCTTTCTAACAATTTCCTGCCACTGTGAGTACAAACATTAAAATTATCATGTACACTTAAAAATAGGCTTGGTGCTATTTTAAAAAAAGAAAGGAGAAACCCCCACACCTCACGTCCCAAATACAAACAAATTAAGAAAATGTGGTTTTGGCAACATGAGACATTGATTCATTCCCTTTGCATTATTGTCCTGTCCTCTACACTTATTAGCAGTCTCCCAAATATTAAATGAGCCCTACTCCATCTGTTAATAATTACCAAGCTAATAGTATTAGTTTTTATCCCAAGTGAAGGGTTTTTTGGGGGGAGGAAGTGAAATTGGTAAGATCACGAAAATATTTCCTTCATAATCCCTTCCTTTTGAAAGCCAAGATCATTTCTCTGGAAGAACCCTGCTTTTACCAGACTGTCAGTGGTCAACTTAAGATCCATTCACATGAGGACTAGAAGTAAAACATTTCTATTTGTAAAATGCGAGGATGCCTTTGAAGATAAACAAGGTCAAATGTAAATGATAATGACCTGTCTTGCCATGCTCAATTTTCTTCTTATGGCAAAGGGAAAAATACCAAATGACTGTACCACAAATTTGCTTCCTATAGAATAATGACATTGTTCAAATGGTGCCTTCACTTCAGAAGGGGAGAAGAGAGCAGAATTCCCTTCTAATGGGAAGACCTATCTGCATTTTTCTGCATGAGTTGAGTTAGTTTCATGTGTGAAGACTGACAGAAGCCTCATAGCATCTTGGAAGTTGCAAGAGTAGTGCTGTGAAAGAGGATTTAGATAACAACCGGTGCTTCAGAAGGGAAAAGAGAGTCCAGTTAAAAATTACTTCCACCTTGCCTTGATGCAAATACGATAGTGTGATGATGTTCAAAGTTTATGCTGCTTCTATTTAATACTATTTAATACACATTAAATTAAGGGAAAAATAACAACAGTAATAAATACTGTTAAAATATGGGGATGAAGGAAACACGAAGTACATGGATACATAAGCACCTAAATCATACAATGATTTATGTAAACATTCAACTACTTGACCTCAAGGCCATCGTGCAAAACTAAGTATCTATTAATTTGGAGAAGTGTGAGGAATACAACTGAGAATGTAATCAACCTCTACCTCCTGGCATAAGGTGGGCAGTCAGCTGTTTTGTATCACTCTAGTCTTGTCTGTAATAAATAGTCTAATTCATCTAAGCTGTAAGTCTTTGAACAATTCTGACTTGATTTCCTGAATCCAAATTTAGTTTCTGTATGTATCTTAAAGGAGAATTTCATTGGCTTATTCTTCAGCAGAAATATGGACTTCTTGTTCCCTATTTGGACACAAGGTTGTCAAAGGATGTGTGTGAAAGTCCTGCTTTCCATTATATAAACATTTCTTCATTCTTATGTCTTCCCATATTTTGAAGAACTCCCAGGGAGAACCAATCTACCCAGGCTTTTGTAAATGGAAAAATATGGTCATCGAGGAAGACTTGAGAGTGATGAAACAATATACTACAGGAAAAAATACAGCAGCAGAATGTTCTATTACTTCCTGAAAAATATTCTTGGGGGGGGATTCAAAACTCCTGAGAATATGTTAAAAAAGCAGAAGTTTCCTTAGCAGAGGAATATAATATTTGAATACTTTAAAGAATTAATGTTACTGTATATAGGTACTTACTTCTGTACACTATAATTACAAATATTGGATCTATGAAGTGTATGACTTGACTGATGTATGAGGGCTGAGTTAATTAGATCAGCAAGTATCTATTCACAGGTATACATATGGATATATGCAACATATACATAAATATCTGCATACCAGTTCATAATATATACTATCCTTCCCAATAATTCTGTTCCAGATTGCTATTCCTGAAGAAGTAGCAGGGGGAGGGAAGGAAGAAGAGGGAGATTTTACATCCCCATTTTCTGCACTGCAATTAGCAACAGAGAAAGTGCAGTTTATTACCTTCTGCCAGTTGTTGTTGTTGTTAGTTACAAAGTCATGTCCAACCCATTGCGACCCCATGGACAACGTTCCTCCAGGCCTTCCTGTCTTCTACCATCCTCTGAAGTCCATTTAAGCTCACACCTACTGCTTCAGTGACTCCATCCAGCCACCTTGTTCTCTGTCATTCCCTTCTACTTTTGCCCTCAATCTTTCCCAGCATTAGGCTCTTCTCCAGTGAGTCCTTTCTTCTAATTCGGTGGCCAAAGTATTTGAGTTTCATCTTCAGGATCTGACCTTCTAAAGAGCAGTCAGGGTTGATGTCCTCTAGGACTGACCAGTTTGATTGCCTTGCAGTCCAAAGGACTCACAAGAGTCTTATCCAGCACAATAGTTCAAATGCCTCAATTCTTTGGCGCTCAGCCTTTTTTATGGTCCAACTTTCACAGCCATACATTGCAACTGGGAAAACCACAGCCTTAACTATACACACTTTTGTTGGCAGGGTGATGTCTCTGCTTTTTAGTATGCTATCTAGATTTACCATAGCTTTCATTCCCAGGAGCAAGCCTCTTTTAATTTCTTGGCTACAGTGATCCTGGAGCCCAGGAAAATAAAATCTGTCACTACCTCCACCTTCTGCCTAGCTGAGGTATAACCAACTAAAAGTTATAAAAATGTGAACTTAGCTACCAGATCAACATATGCAGGACAACCTACAGTTGCAAATACCTCACACATGCTTCAACCCATGTCACTAATGCAAGAATGGAAAACTGAATTAGAACAAAAGCAGAATATGTGAACTTTCTAGATGGTAGGCCAGAAAAATGAGAGATGAAGAGTTGAAATAGATTGGGAAAAAGAAAAAAAGTGCAGCCTGTTTCAAGTAGTTGTTCATTGCTTTGGGAATCCTTCAACCATGTATAAAAGTTCATGATTTGATGAATAACATTGCACATAGTGCATCCATAGTGTGGGGAAGAAAGGACTGACTCCTATCAACTCAGTTGAGTACATGCAAAGACAGGTAAAAATATGCCTGTGGCTTGCACTGAATCTATAAAAGCAATAGAAATTGTGAAAGAAGTTTTACCCTGCTTTGGTCTTAAATGAAGAACCTATTCTAGATCATACACAGCAAAAGCAGATGGCATCCCAGACTTCAGCAGGTGAAGGATAGATGCAGTCTTGGTACAAATTTCCAGTCTTTTTTCCTGATTTGAGTTAAAATCACTTTCTGTGTTTTTTCCAACCACTTTCTTTAAAATCTATTTTCCCTTAGCCGATATGTCTTTCTTCAGAATTTGTTCTATTGGAAGCTGCATACTGCATATTAAATAACACTTCAAGAATTTTGGGCATTCTCATGCCTCTTGTGGATTATTTACTTTTCAGTTGGGTTGTTGGCTTTGTTTGGGGTTCACACTTACTCCCCTCCTCCCGCTCCTTGAAGCTAGCCAACAATATGGCACTACACCACCCTTTATGTATATATGTTGCATAATTATGAAGACGCGAAGTATTTATCACCTTTTTGGAGCACGAAGCAGAAAGAAATACAATACTATTACTTCCAGCCAGTAGCTTTCCCAAGATAATTAGATAACACAGTGACTGAAGCCTTGGTTAGTCGAAGGCTTTTCAAGTTAAGTGATTGACATGCCTCTGTCTGGCTGCTCTATTAACTGTTTCATTTTGTTGCTATTTGCAGTTTGCTTGGCTAATACTTCGAACAAATACAGACTGTTTCTTTAGCCCCTTTTTTCTCTTTGACCTTCTCCTGCCCATTTTCTTTGAGCCACTTCAAGCTGCCTTGAAAAGGCCTGTTGAATGCGCACAGTCCATCAGAGTCCCAGGTTCATCCCCTTTGCGGCCCTGAATGCTTGACTTCAAAGATGGGCCGCATTCTTTAATTGCCCTTTGAATTAATATCAAAGGGTCACAATGCGAGTGCCAAAAGAGAAAGAGTCTTTAATGAAGCAAAGAGCTACTATTCATTTGCAGATAAGCACGTTTTTATGCCTGA
Organism: Pseudoxenodon macrops; assembly: GCA_032467955.1. Classification (NCBI taxonomy): domain Eukaryota; kingdom Metazoa; phylum Chordata; class Lepidosauria; order Squamata; family Pseudoxenodontidae; genus Pseudoxenodon; species Pseudoxenodon macrops. Next base: position 200,704 of record JANHFT010006782.1, on the reverse strand, counting down.
ATGGTCACCACTGGGGCTAAACGCTTCGGGAAGAAGAGGAGATGGAGGGCTAGGGGGTGGAGGGAGTCTGAAGTAGTGATTAGCTCAAACAAACAAGAGTAAACAAATTTTCTAAAAAGGGGAAAAAAGAGAATACAAAGGGCCCCACCCGATCCCAACAAGAGAAAATAAGTTAATATGGCAGCATGTGTTAAATGCCACAAGAGAGATCATTTCTGATCTACTACCATTCTCCTCCCTCTCTCAAGCTGTTTGTTTATCAGCTTGAGGAAACTTTTCTTTTTCCCTCTTTCTGCCTTCTCAGCACTGGAGTTTATTCAAAAGTTTTGTGGATTTTGACTCAGTATGTAACTATTTGCCTGGGAATACAGAAGATTCCCTGATGGAATAGAAATTATCCTTTTGAAAATTAATTCAATGGAGATTGAATGGGTGGAGTGTGAGAGTGTTTATTTCACTTTTTCTTCTTTTTAGTTTTACATACTTCTTCTTTTTTATTATTCTAGGTATGAAAAATAAAACTATATGAATGAATAGTGACTATATTCATTAATATGTTTGGAATTAAATTGGCAACTAAATGAAGAAGAAAAATAGCAGTTAATACAGAAGAGAAACCTAACGCTTTTCTTTCTGAAAGCTTAACCACATTTTTGCAAACCTGCAAATACAGAATATTGCTTCTACTCAAATCCATCAATTTCCAAATATTTTTGTATACTTGCCTGATGAAAAATGAGAAGATCTGTTGAACCTGTACTCTAGTCTTCTATTTAATCATGTCATTTTGGTGATTGCTTTATTAAAAAAGGAGAAATACTGTATATTAAATATATATGATGTTATTATTTTAATATTTTATATAAAGAATTCAGGAGCTGGGTTATTTTATATTTATCTGTAATTTAAAATGTACAAAATTCATTGAGACTCTTCCATCAAGTGAGCCAACATGGAGTTCCTTTCAAATTCTTGAGTTCAACTAAAAGGAATTCCAAATTCCCCCTCCTCCATTATAGTTAGAAGCAACTAATGGTAGTGTATGTATTAAAACATTGGCATGATAGCCTATAGTCTACGAAAGTCCAAAAACAATTACACATATAGGATATAGGTAAAAAAGAAGAAAGACACCTCTAGCTACTTTGGTTGATTGGTTATGTACACCAAGGCAATAATTAATTGACCAACTTAGAGATAGGCAACAGAAATATGGCACATATATTTTAAACTGGTTTACACAGAACTGCTTCTTCAACTAATAACACTATGGCCTTTTCTTCTCTGTTGGTTGGCTGATGGCAAAAAGGAAGAAAGAAGAGTGGTGGTAACAATAGTTAGGGATGGGAGATGGTAGTATTACAATGGAAGCAGTAGCACTGAGGACAAGAAAGAGGTGGTTATAAGAACAAGATGAGAGGACAACTTGAAAAAGAGGTCAGCCAGAAGGAACTACCAACCATAAGGACATATTTAGGACCTCTTCAAACCTGGCCAAGTTGTGCTGACAACTCTGTAATTAAACATATATTCATATGGTCCATTTTTAGGCACATAAGTGATTTAGGAGAGGGAAATGTGGCAAAATACAGTTCTATGACATGTTTTCTTTCCTAATCAATGCATTACTGAAGTAATAATCAGGAATTATTTGTACGGTGGCTTTCCTGTTTCATTTTTGATTACAGCAAATTAGAGAAAGAGATTTAAAATGAAGAAAATTATTAAGCACATGCAGCTTAATCAGCTTTTGGGTGCATCATTTCTGCTTTATTCTAGGAACTTAAATAATTACATTGCTGCTTTTCTGCTTTTTTTGCATTTCTGTGGATAAATCATATGACTGAACAATTCTTTGAAAAGATGTTTCACTTTGACAAAGTTTTGTAAGAAGCTGAAATCTTATATTCCTTGGAAAAGGCCCCACTGAATATAATGGGATTTATCTTGGAAAAGACATTTATAGACTGGTGCTGTATTGGAGTACAGTGGAATCTCCGTTAACAACCGTAATCCGTTCCAGGACTTCGATCGGCACCTGATTTTGTCGGGAATGGAAGCAAGACTGACTGCGCATACGCGCGCACAAAAAATGGCACAGAAGGGAAAATCGCTGTGGTAGGGAAAATCACCACGACTGTGTTTGATTGTCAACTGAAGATATGAACAGAGTCAAACATTTAGCAGATTTTTTGTTCAGAATCTGATTTGGTTGTGGTCCAAGGCATTCGTGAACCGAGGTTCCACTGTACATGATGGAGATGTTTATTATAAAACATGATATGAAGACTGTTGGTAAACAAAACAAACCCTTCATTCTTCTCTCATAACACTAACATTTAGAAAGCCCAGGCCAAACTGATTGGCAGGACAGAAAAAAGAAGTACCTTGCATTTGCACCATTCATTTTATGAAACTCAATAATCACAAGACGTGACAACCTTCCCTAGCTTGAATCGATTAAAAACAAGGCTACATAACTTTTCCCAGACTGAGGATCATACTATATTTTGAATGTCATGCCAGGACATAAAAAATAAAGAAGAACAAAATTATATCTGAATTCATTTAATCAAAATTAATATATTTAATGTGACCTTACATATCATAGATTGAGTAATTTTCCCTTTTGTATCATTCTATATTTTGGGTGGGTGTCCTTGGGGGCCACATCCAAAGCTTTTAGAAGCCACATGTGTCCTTGGGACACATTCAGAACATCTGCCTCTGGTAACTATTTGGGATTTCTAAATTCATAAACAATCACTTTTTGGAACTCTGCTGGCCTATGTATGAAACTAGGAAACTGAATTGGTAATCTTTTATTTATGTGCTTAAAGTGGCCACACAGAGCCACTTTTAAAACTGAATAATAAATATTGGTCCTGGAGTCCATGTCAATTTGCATTAGTTTATTGTAATTGGAGAATCTGAGATTGTGCCTCAAAGGGATTTTTTTTTTTAATTTCCCTTATGCATGATGATCTTCAAAATCAAAAAGTAAAAATGAACGCTATAACCAATGACAAGTGAAATTCTTTTAGCTAGATTTGGTTCTAAAGGTATTCTTGGTAGCTCCTCCAAGTTGTGGAAATGCCTGCCAACAAAAACCAAGTAAGCTCACTCTCTGTTATTTTTCTACAGTCAGGCAAGACCGTTTCTTATTCAGGCGGGTCTTTGATGTTACAGGCTTACTTCTTGCTGAGCTGGGTACCTGACTAGTTTAATAATATGTTTTTAATTACTATATGCTTTATTTCTGTTTTAACTGGTTTAGATTGTTCATGGAACAGTGGGAGAGTATATTAATTAAATGAAAAGTATAGAACTGATTGTAATATAGGAAATCCTCACTCTGAGGATTTGAGTAGCTTAATCCTATTCTATTTGAAGTGAATCACATTAGAGTTTAGTGGAGATAATGATGTCCATTTGCTGCACTTTTAGCATAACTATTTTTGGAACACATTTTCTTAGCAACACCTTGAAAACGTCATTATAATTTAAAGGAGCAATACAATTGAAACCTATGCAGAAATACTCTCACATATTGTTTTGCAGAATCTGATGCCTTGAATTGCTACATAATCTACATACACAAAATTTGGAGAAGCTCTTCATTCCTAGGTTCTAATTTACTCTTCCATAAATTACTTCTTCACCAAGCACATAATTATTCTGAAATTCCTACAACTGGATGTGTTGTGGGACATCAATGTTTGGTTTAAAAAAAAGAACTAACACATTACATACAGTAGAATAGTGCTATCCATAGCTTCTAGTCTTGATGTGTAATTTCTACTTTTGGAATTATGGGGAGCATAGCTTAAATATTAACTTCCAGGAGATAACAATGGAAGAGGTCAATGATATTCTTCTGGATGTAACTTGCTCAAACTTGTACCTCTAGTTTGCCATTATATGATTCATAAAGTGAACAATATGGACTCCTTACCTGTTCTAGAAATACCTTTCTGATTTTTTTTGTTTTTTAATTACCAAATAAAAATCCAGATGACACTAGATCTAGATTAATATGAGGCGGCACACAGAGTTTTCTGATCTAGTGGTAATCTAATTTTTCAGCATGGACATAGTAAAATTTGATTCTTCAGTTCTTAAACAAGTGTCATAAATACCGTAAGAATATTTAAAAACTTCATTGCTCTTATAGAAAGCATATCAAAGTGTATTAAATATTTCATCATCATCTTAACTGCAGTCATTTCTGAGGAAACTATAACCAGTCCAAGTTCTGTGCCTAAGGCAGAGCTAGACCTCACATACTTCTTATTTCCAGCTTGATGCCTTAACCTCTACACCAAATTGGCTCTCTTGTCAGATATACTGAATACAAAACCAGCAAAGGAGTTTTCTTTCAAAAGGTAGAAAATACTTGCACCTGTTATTTTGAATGCATAATGCATTCTAGAGCCATAGTTTCTATAAGGTACATTTTCTATTTTACAGGAACAATAGACTAAGACAAAATTAGGGAGTTTTGCTGCTTTTTCACTTGGAAAAAGGCATGTGCTTTGCATACATTCTTTGGAGGAAATATGGGGTAAAATGTTATGAATAACAACTTTAAACAGGACAATTGTGCATGCTCAATAGCAGCTTGAGGAGAGAGAGACATTCCTATCCCCCACACACATACCTGGAGTAAAATATACTCAAAATATCTATAACATGGTGTACTTCAGAAAGATATATGTATGTTAGCACTATCCAAATCTCACCACCACCACCAACAACAACAACGGTGTAAAAACAAAACATCTCAAATTATTAAAGCAGTCACTTTTTTTTTCCAGATTCATCCACCTCCTTCTGGCTGTCTCCACATCCATGCTCATACATAACAACTTCACTTTGCTAGAGAAAAATACAAAATGAACTGATTGTTTCCGCAATGCCATAAAAAAACAGCTGGGAGCTTCCAAACATACTAGAAAAAGAGGTGTCTGTTCTGATTTTATGAAAAGAGGAATGCTTCATGTAATTCCATAACACGCTTTCAAAGACTTTGCACAGAGTGCTTATATGTTCGTTACATTTTTCTATTGTCACATACTTGGTTTCTCAACATCTGACATATCCTAAACTTAGAGGACACTGTAGTTATGGATGCATTTGCAAATATATGTAAACCAGAGGTGGGTTCCTACCAGTTTGAACCGGTTCTACGGAACCATTAGTAACTTGGTGGCCTGGTTCGCTGGAACCGGTAGCAACCCGGGATTGCCACGCCCCCGAGCCGGTTCTCTCGGTGGCGCTATCATCTTGTTTTTTGCTTCTGTGCATGCGCAAAAACATTTTTTTAGTACTGGGTATGCACGTGTGCTGCATGTCCTTGAGCGAACCAGCAGTAGCAGGATCCAGAACGCCCCTGATGTAAACACATAAAACTACTTTCATTTTTGACCCTACATTAGAATAAAACCAAATATGTGCTTATCTGGGACAAAGTAAAGGTGAAATTAAAGGAAATTTTGTCTTTTTCCTAGAACTAACAACTATTACACCATTGGATCAATGTATTTACAATGCATATGATTCAGGCCCCGATATCACTTTCAATTCTACCAAAATTATTTATCCTGCAATGTAATTTTGAGCATAAATTGCATTAAGACCTTAGATACACTTTGCATTTTTACAACCTGTGAGACTTAGAGCTACTATATATGCTCCAATGGTTTGCCAGCCAAGGGGGAATCCTGTCATCAAAAGCAAGCTTTATTTATGTGGTGGTATTTATTTCTAGTTAGGCCAACACTACATATACAAAAGCATAGCAAATATTTGCTTATGGGGGAGGGGAGGTTCTAAAAAGATATTGTATGAGGGAAGTGAATAAAGAATTAGAAACAAAGAAATGCATATGCATGAAGTTCAGAGATATCCATATATTTCATCTTGGAGAAAGATATATATGTGTGTGTGTTATCCTAAGAGTTTTTTAAAAAGGAAGGGTGTGTGATTCAGTGTAAGAATAGATGTATACATGTTTGTTAAGCAAACACTT
>JANHFT010006782.1:177173-189673 GCA_032467955.1 Pseudoxenodon macrops | reverse complement strand
AAAGGCAAGGAAGACAGAGCATTCAGTATGTCAAACTATAATGTAACAATTTTTTCACACTATTAAAAGCAAGAATACATAAGAAGGCTAATATGTGAACCTGAAGCTCACAATGAAGCGAGTTCAGCTGCCAAAGGGGCAGACCATTGCTCAATCCCTTGTCACTACATCAGTGAGGTCGGTACAATATATAAATTGTACCACAAACATACTTTTCTTCTAAGACTGTTATGGACTGCAACCCATTTCTGTAAATATGGAAGGGTGTCATAGAAACTATTTCCAAAGGAATATAAGAATCTGTCATTCAGAGAAGTCCATAAATCTGAAAAACACTTCATATTTTAATCCCTCTTCTTCTAACTAAAATATCCCTGGGTGGATACAGTAGTAACAGGTTAGACCCAGATTGAGCCAGTCATGACTAACTTGTCCCACTGATTTTAACAGGAGCAAAGCATGACTAACTTAATCTGGATCCAACCCAAAACTGTCAATGGGACTTGTGACATGCCTTCTTTTGCCTTTAGCAGCTGCATAATAAACATAAATGCACATGGCACCACATGTTTTCTTGTAATTTAATATTTTCCAATTCTGCCATTAAGCTGAAACAAGCCACTGAATCATCATGTACAGGCCAGGAATTGTTTAGCTTTGGTGACTACAGAAACATTAAATGAAAAATACCTCAGCATTAATATACCCAGAGTCAGTCAGTTTTACCACACACTTCACACATCTTGCAAAATTTGAACAAAACCAGTGCCTCGGGCACTTGAGTAATATTATAAAACCAGAGCCAAGCCATCTTGAATACAGAGGTTGAAACAAGTGTTTTAGACTCATGAAGAAACTGTGAGGGATATTTCGTAAGTATTTTTGGCTAATCATGAATAATATCAATTGTGAATGAAAGCTGATTTGCCTGTCTGTGATATACAGACAGCACTAATTTAGAATTACCTTTCTTTCCTTTAACTGAGCCTGTGAAGGTTCCTGATTTGCCAATTGGACTGCATTAATTCCAAATCAAATTTTAACTACTACTTGCAGGCAATTTTTATTTACTTTATAAAAATTCATTATGGAGCTAACAGCTTCAATCAATAATTTGTAACTTCTAATTCCAACATGACTTATTTTAAAATAATGCAGACGAATAATGCAGAGGAAGAAATCATCTATTTTTGCTTTTTTTTTTCCTTTAGTATCTTTTTAACAGATATAGTGTCCAAATCCATTTATATTAAAGGTTTTCATAAACATGTCATCTATGTACATATTTTGAAGCATAATTGCACTCAAGACAGAAATAGGTTTTGCATATAAAGCTAACCATCCTGACTTTCCACTAAAGTATTAACAAAACATAGCTTTTTTTTAAAAAAAAAGTTAAGGTTAATTGGAACACTTTTATTTTAATTGGCATGCCAATTGTGGAATTCTCATTATAAAAACTAAAAAGAAAATGTTGGGTTTAGTTATGCAAAATATTTTAAATTACATGATCTAAATGGCTTTTAATTTAATTCAACAGTGCAAACAGATATGATTAGTAAATAAAATATTTTGAAGTGGGGCTTTCTTTCAAGTAAAAGGATATGGGATCACACGCTGAATTCATGCATTCCCTTCTATTTTTAAGGATTTTTTTTTCTTTTACTATTGCTTTGCACAGTACTATGTTTTTTTGTAAAAAAAAACCATTGTAAATCATCTTGGTAATCCTTGATTCATCAAATACATGAAATAACGTATAGATCAGGGGAGGGTTCTAACTTACCTCGCCGCTGGTTCACTGCCTCCCACACAGTAAAAAAAAGCCCCGAAAAATTTAAAAAAAAGAGGCCAAAAACAAGATGGCGATGCTGGAAACTCGGCTTTTGCACATGCGCAGAAGAAAAAAAATCCCAAATTTTTTTTTAAATTTTTTTTCCCAAAAATAATTTTTAAAAAGATGGTGGCGCCGGCTCTGTGACGTCACCAGCAGCCTACTACCTACTCGGTAGAACCGGTCCGAACTGGTAGGAACCCACCTCTGGTATAGATTAAGACATTTTCTAGGAAGAAGTTATCTCCAAAGTATAGAAATAAACGTTTTAAAAAATATTTCATGTATTATAAGTTTTAACTAACAAATAACAAATTAGGTTGCAATAAATTTGTGAGTATCAAAATATTTGTTGTCAGCATTAATTCTGCCATTATTTAATGGAAAATTGCTGAGCTGAGTAGCCATTTGGTAAGAAGCCTGATAGAAAAACAGGTACAAGATCTATGCATCTAGATCCTTTTGAATTCAGATGCTTTAGGACCTATAACTAAGTTTGGTTTTATATAAAACCTAATCACTTTCTGCAAGTACTGCTGGCAGGCATTCCTCACTCAAAGCACTGTAATTAGATATTCCTTGATGAACTGTTTTCTGTGATTAGAAGATAAATCTGTCAATTGCTCAACTCAATTCCAGAAAAAAAGGAGTTTTGTTATGCTTTTTGTAGACATAGTGTCTGCTTTTCTACAACATTCTGAAAAGCTGAATCACTGGAGCTGTCTCCATTCAATGCAAAGATCCATTTTGGATTGGCTCTAGGTTCTCTGAGGACCCACTAATTGCCCAGAAGCAAGCAGGGTCTTTCAGGTTTCAGAATGTGGATGACTCCAGTGCACAGTTAAAACCGGTCATTACATTGTATTGCTTTATAACACCAAAAAGTAGAGAAATTCATTTTCTTCACAAAAGCTGTGCTAAAAAAGAAATGGGGTAAGGGGAACGGATAAGCTGTAGGGCAGAGGTGGAGAACTATAGCCCCTTTATGACTTGTGGGTTTCAACTTAAGACATTTTAAAAATGTCAGAATTCCTGAGCCAGCCATGCTGGCCAGAGGTAGGTTCCTACCGGTTCTATCTGTTTCTATAGAACCAGTAGTAACTCCGCGGTGACATCACAGAGCCAGTTCCATCGGTGTCTCTGTGGGTGCCGCCATCTTGGATTTGTTGCTTCTGCGCATGCACAGAAGTTAGTTTTTGATTGCTGCGCATGCGTATGTGTGCACTCTTCACATGCACAAATGCAGCGTGACCCTGAGTGAACCAGCAGCAAAAATATTCACAACCCACCTCTGATGCTGGCTGAAGGAATTCTGGGAATTGGTCCATAAGTCATAAAAGGGCCATAGTTCCCGACCCCTGCTGTAGAGTCATAATAAAACTGAGCTGTTGTCTGAAAATTCTAAATAATTCTTATTTATTAAATAATTTATTTAATGTTCATGCTGTCTGATGCCATCATAAAAATGAGCAAACAGAATTCAATAAATGAATTCAAAATTAATAGCATTAATTTTAACAAGATAGTTAAAAGATGGCAATCCAGAGATCACATCAGTACATACAATATCTCAAACAGGGGTTTCCCATTCTAGATGCCATCAGGATGGAACTTTCTGGATCTCTGTCTTACATTTAAGGAAGCTTTGTTACTGAGTTTCTCAAATTACTTCATAAGCAAGTTAAATAACACTATCTTCAAATAAGAACCACATTCAAGAAAAAAGTTCTTTTCAAGAACAGCAGATGAGAAACAGAGTGAGAAATAGCACTGAAGTTTCCCATGTTTCACTCCCTTGTATTTTTTACTGGGTGTGATTATACAGTCAGTGTCAACTTTAAAAAAAAGATTGAAGTCACATCACTGGATGGAGCATAGAGTAGCCATACCCTTCCATCTTGAATAGAGAGACTGTAATCTTAATACATCTGCACTGCAGAGGCCATTCAAGTAGATAATGTATAGACATATTAAGATAACTGCCATTGATGAGCTGGCTTGATTTGAAATACACAGCAAACAAATTAACACATGATGAATATATAAATGTATAGAAAAAAATGAAATCAAACCATACTCCATTTGAAGAAAATAAACAACCAGTTTCATAAAACAGTTACGGTAATTATGTCAGCTACAAACTATTTAGTTTGCATTACTATTTATATTAGTTTTCAACAGACCAGTAACAGCAAACCAAATTCAGACAACATCTGAACTTTTTCCCATTAAATAAGAAAGTTAGAAGGTGTTGTGGTTCACCGGCCACCTGTGGATCTATCAGATAAGTTGGACAGTGGAGAGGAATATGAGTCAGCTCATATTGTCTAGGGAAGGCACTGCATCAGAGGCAGAGATGGGGCCAGGGCCATCTAGGAATGATGTGCCGGAGCCTGCGGGGTCTGATAGCAGCGATGCAGAGCGACAGGGGGTGCCAGTCCCTAATGTGCAGATGAGCAGAGCTGCTAGGAGACAAGAGCAGTTGCGAAGGAAAAGGGCTACTCGGGAGTAAGGCTGGGAGGGGTTGGACCCTCCCAGAAGACTTGAAAGAAGAGCTACCAGATGTATGAGTTGCAAGAAGCAACTCATTCGGAACTGAAATGAAATCATCTCGCAGTTCCAGGTGTGACTTCTGGTTTGGTTTTGAATTTTCTTGCTTAGTTTTGACCTTTGTTTAACATTGCCCCACGAACTTATCTTGAAGGACTTATCTTGAAAGAGTTTGGCAGAGTTCCATAGGACTAATTGAGATAACTCTGCCCAGGCTGGAAATGAATCCAATTTCCAGCTGCAGTAAATAAAAAAGAGGTTTTTAAAACACCGTTTGTTTCCCTTGGTGTAATCAAGAAGCCTAGGTCAGAACAGAAGCTGGGCTAACTTACCCAATGCAAGGTAGAATGGGTTGACTGAAAAAATAGGCATGGTGGATGTGCTCTCCCCCCAAAAAATCAAGCTTAAGAGATACCTCTCTGGGAGGCACTTTTAATACCCCAGTGATTCTTCCACAACCAATTAACCAATCTACTTCACTTGGAGAACATATTTTCATTTTACATCCTAATATTACTGTAACAGAAAATTGGTCTGACGCTCACTCTACTGCACTTAGAATGTACTTACTTAGAACCTTCTCTTTAAAAGTGATGGGCACTTTGTAACTGAAAATATATACACCGAAGTAATCCTGCCAGCACGTCTGCTATGATTAACACTTTAATTAAATAAGGGACTTTTTAACAAGTTCTTGAAACTAAAAGCCACTTTTTAAAGTTACTTGAACAGTGCAGCTATACACTCTACATTCTGTGGGCTCTCTAGAATCTACAGTATGTTTTGTGGTATCCTAAATAGAAAATGATAAAGAATACATATACTGTAGTTTTGCATATAAATAGCTTTATTGACTTCCAGAATTAACTACAATCAATCTTTTGTTTATTACTATTTATATTTATAGTGTCAAAGCTAAAATTGAATATGTAGAGTGTTACTAACAGGTGAGCTGTTTTAATCACATTACTGAGCAAGAAGTTCCATTAAACCAGATTGTTCTCCTAATTCTTACAGACTAAATACACATTGGATCATACTGGATACTTGTTTCATTTAATCTGGGGGGGAAATCGTCATGTATTTAAAATAGGACTAATAAACACAGCTTCATTTAATAGCTTGCATGGTTTTTATTGGAAGAAGTATAACAAAGGTTCCATTTTAACTAATTGAGGGCTATGCATTATTATTCTCATCAAATTAGACAGGATTTTTATATGTATGTATATGTATTAAAATCCTTCTTTGAGTCTACATATTGCCATATTGCCTATGGGGATCTATGAAATTCAATTATTGCCCTTGGGATTTGTAGGATTAAATCAATCATTTAATCTCATATATCCCCATAGGCAATGTGATCATTAATACAAAGGGGGAATTAAAGATATATACACACATTAAAAAAAAGATTTTCCAAAGCAAACAAATTGAAATTATCCTAAGCATCTCAAGAATTATAATAGAAAATGAACCATAAGAATACAATGAGTTAGTGCCAGGTAGTAGAAACAGCTAATTACTAATTAGTATTTGGGAGAGATGCTAAAATGTTCTTTTCAGATGTTAATTTCTACTTATAAAACAAAGAAGAAACATTAAGCAACACAAGACATCTCAATTTGCCTGATTAACTGTTTTTTGCAATTCTCCTATTTGCAAAAATAAACAGTATAAAATGGAGCAAATGTTGCATAATTTACTTATCTTGTAACAGGCCAGTATTGATTTAAAACTGTTAATTCCTCTCGTAATAAAAAGTTAAAAATTGATTTTTAAGGGGATGAGGAAACAGCATAGAGATAAAAATTCCTCAAAAGGAAAAAAAGGAAAAACAGATGTTAAAATCTAGTGGGAAGCTGTTTTGTACTCTTGGTAAACAATTTTATATCCTTGCAAACTGGGACTGCTTTTCTTTTTGGCCTTTGTATATGTAGCATTCAAAAGAAGGTACAATGAAACGTGAATACTATATTTTCAAATTGTTTTGAAACAAATTTTGGGATTTTGTAGTTTTGCTGCATTTTCCATTGCTATTTTATAAACCATGATGAAGGATTCCCAACAATCCATCAAGCTCAACTTTGCCTAATTTCTTCTCCCCAAAGCATATTATGATATTAAATACTAAGCTAATTCTAATCTTTTTTGCTAAACACTTTTATTGGTACTAAGCCAAAAGAGAAATATTTCTGTTAGCTGTTCCCTCATCCCTCTGAAAATCAATTGTTCTCAGTATTGTAATTGTATTTCAGAATAAGAGACTCTATGATATAAATGGTTTAGTCCAAAAGTTTATTTTTTTCTGGTCACAGAAAAAAATAATACTGATAGATTTTCAACTGTAATTTTGTGTTGCAAAATTTCATTTGAAAACATTTGTTTGCAGTGTTGCCTAAACTGATCTTTCAAATTATATAGAATGACCTAACTAGCTCAGATCCAATGATATACAGGATGACTTTACACTTTGTGGGCTGCTACAGGAGTGATTACGGATGTAATATGTTCCACATATTGGCGAAGTAAAATTTGGATCCATGCAGAATGAGTTAGTATACTATGGTTCAGTTAATATTAGGTGATTTTATAAAAAATGGAAGCAACAAGATAGACTTTAATCTGATGGCACAAAATGACTGGTTTAGTGTATAGCTCCAATGTAATCAGATTGTGTGTTATGTAAGTAAAGAACTTTTGCTTAATTTTACTAAAAAGCAAAACATTATGAGAAATATTTAAAACAGTTTAATAGAATATAAGCAGACAGTTAAACTGAACAAAATTTTATAACTATAATATGTTTATTTTTTAAAGTATTCATTTAATCCATATTTCACTTTGCATTTCAAGAAATGGCATAGCAAGGGAACTTTCTTCTGGAGAAGAATAGTTGCTTTTGATCAAAAAGAACTATGAAGTATCCATAAACTGGAACCAGAAATAGCCATGTTTTCCAAAAAAAGAGGCTTCTGTAGATATATCTTAATATATAGATATTAATATCTTAATATATCTTGCATTTCTGAAGCTTATCTTATTTTGGATTTAACTGATTGTAATAAATGCTGCTCTGGACAATTTCCTGCAAAGGTTGTTTGACCTTTAATCTGGCAGGAAGGCCTGCCACTATATGCACAAAGAGCTACAATAGCTTTTTTATTCTGGCCGATCAGCTTGAAACTCAGTAACTGCTACTTTGAGAGAGATGGGCCATACATAAATGTGATAATTAATAGAATAGAATAGAATAGAATAGAATAGAATAGAATAGAATAGAATAGAATAGAATAGGAGCTTAAAGATACTAGACTGCAAGCTCAATTTTTCCTAATTAAAAAATTCCATGAACTCATAGATCTGCCATTGTAAAAACAGAAAAACGAGGTATGTCTTTTGGTGCTAATAAGCTCTTTGTCAACACAACGGACTAATAATATCCTGGAATCTAATTTGCGAATCTTCACTAAATTGTCATTAAAAATATTAATATACCCTAATAAGTCTAAAATATGTCTTCAAAACCATGCCTTGCTATCAAAAGCCAAACATCTGACCATCCATCTCTTTCGGACCGCCCCTTAGATCATGTGCAACCACTTCAAAGTGTCCTATCAAGTCAGTAATTGTAACATGGCTTCAAAATATTTAAGCTAGAGGCTGGCTGTCGCGTGTCCCATTTACAGTCAGCATCTGTCCTCTAATTCCATTACAGTACAAAGCAAAAATGTTTCCCAAACTCACAAACAGGAAAAGCATCATCCAGCTCAAGAGGCGGTCCCAGCCTCAGCTTTTTTAGTTACAGAGCAGGGCTTTTGTGTTCACATCTTTCTTTTCTCAACCTTCCCCCCCCCTCTCCCCTCCGCAACACACCCCTTCAAAATAGGGGTGGCTGAAGAAAATGCACTAATGTGAGCCTGAGGCATAGAAGAAATAAAGAGAGGGGAGGGAAGCTTTTGCCAAGATGAAAGCAAGCAAAAAAAAGAAAGGAGGCAATTTAGTCTACTCCAGTTTGAATTGCTCTCTCACTGAAGCCAAGGCTAAAGGAGTGGGATGAGTAGGGCTCTTTGGAATAGCGCACATGACTGGGGAACAATTCATTGTAGCTTTGCCTGCAGGCCAATTCCAGTGAGCTCAGAGAACAGAAAGGGCCATTGAAGTACCAAGCTGAAGGAATAGGAAGGGCCACAAGAGCATCTCCTAAGCACAAACTTCAGAAGAGTAGTGAGAAGGCCAACCAAAAGCTGTGATCTATTTCAACTGATCAGAAGTATCGTTCCTGGCTAAAACTTCATTGCACCAATTTTAGAAAGGAGTTTTATCTCTGCAAGAACATTTACAAATAAGCCAAAGATCAAATGAATCAAATCTGAAAGGTATTGTATATCTTGCCCTATTCAATATTGCTCTAATCAGCGCAAATGGATTAACATGTATATAAACAACTTCTATGCAATTGCCAGAAAGGCATAAGTGTTCACAAGTCTCATATTTACAATCCAGCCATATTTACTTTTGCCAGCTGCTATGCACCCTCTCTATGTACAGTATGAATACCAGCAAATTCTGGAATGGGAAATTATAACGCAGGGCAATCTTTTCAGATGCTGAAAATGTTCGATAATTGATTTCAGAATCTCTGTTCGAATCTGTACATATTCTGGGTAAACATGAACTGATTTCTAGCCATAACATTTTTAGCTCTGGATTAATAGTTTTTTTTTAATATTTATTTTATTACATTTATTAAATTTGTAAAGATGCCATCTTACCAAAAGTGACTCTGAGTGACAAATAGAAAACAGGTAAAACAATAAACATAAAAAGAGCAGATACAAAAATATAAAAATCACATTAAAAATAAATAGTATAAAAACAGATATACAAAACCTAGGCAAAGAGGGGATAAAAATAGTCAACTCAGGAATGGGCCCATCTAATCACGTCTTTGGTTCACTGGGAGCTTCAGGCCTGATATATCCAGTTCTTGAAGGGCTTCCAGAATGTCAAAGGGAGGGAGCTAATTTAATTTCAGGGAGAAGAATTCTCTATAAGGTAGACACCATAGCAGAGGAGGCATATCTCCCAGGATCTGCCAAATGTAGGCCCCTGGATGATGGTATCCACAGCATGCCTTCTCTGCCAGATCTAATGGGGTGGGTTTGCTGAAACCAGGGAGTGGCAGTCTCTCAGATAACCCAGCCCCATGCCACAAAGTGTTTTAAAGGTCAAAAACAGCACATTGAATTAGAATTAGGGTTCAGATGAAGCCTGTTGATCCCCATCCAGATCCTCACAGCTTCCTGGGACAATATGTCCACAGCATTATTTAATTCACCAGGGAAGGAGACATAGAATTGGATATCATTAGCATGATGATGGATGACTCACTCCATAGCTTCGATTACATGTTTGAAAAGGAAAGGACAAAGCAGCAAACTTTGTATCCCTCCACATAGTAGGGACAAGAATAGACTTCTCCTCCCTAACCAACATGGACTGGAATCAAAAGAAAAAGGTGAACTAGCACAGCATGTTATCACCCACCACAATCTACTGAGCTGATCCGGAAGAGTACCATGATCAAGAGTATTGAAAGTTGCCAAGAAGTCAAGTAGGGCAAAGATGCATGCCCATGCTAAAGATCATTCAAAAACATGTCCAATGTTGTTTCCATCCCATACCCATATGTCTGAATCCTGATTGAAAAGAATCCATGTAATCTGCTTCCTCCATGGCCCTCTGAAGTTGTTGTGGAACCACCTTCTCTATCATGTTCCCCAAGAATGAGATATTGGACAAAAATTGTCCAGAATGGTGGAATCCAGTGATGGCTTCTAGAATGGGAAAAACCAAGGCATCTTTAAGATGTAAAGGAACCCTCTCATTCAAAGAATAATTAACAAGAATCCACTTACACATCACCCCAAGCCGCTTTAACAAGCCAGGAGGAGCATGAATCAGATAGTCATATTCACAATCCTGAGTCCATCATATTCAAACCATATCCAAATAATCAGGAAGATTCCTCTTCAAGGGACTCCTCAGGACCTGCAGCAAGGCCATTATCCAACTTGGAATAATCTGAGTGACTTTAGCCAACAGATTCTGCACAAATTCCTCTGCACATCCTTGTAAGCCATTCTCTGTACTCCCTTCACCCAAGAGGTCCTATGTTATCTGAAACAGAGCTGCGGGATGACAATCTGCAGAGGCAATAAGTTGGAGAAGTACTGGAGTTTTGCCTCCCTTAACTGCTACAAAGTATAATAGCAGCTCTAACCCATATTCGTCTTTGTTGAGTGCCAGCAACACTCTAAACATATCTTCACCCTTTTCATCTCCCTCAGCTCCTTTGTAAGAAGTGATGGGACCCACAAGAGAAGTAGGATCACACAGGCATGATCTGATCCTTATGCTCACTCTTATATGGTGTAGGGTCTCCTCCTTGAGCAGGGGGTTGGACTAGATGACCTACAAGGTGCCTTCCAACTCTGTTAATCTGTTAAATATGTTCTGGATAGACTGTGCAGCAAACCTACAGGGATAACCCCAGCTCCTTCTTAATTTTCTCCAGGTCCATCAATCACTGTAGGGGAACCAATCTAATGAATCCAGGCTCACTGCAGTGAGTAGTAGCACCAGAGAATCTCATAGAAATTAGGATACCATCCAATCATGACAAAAGGGATACCAAGAGCTGCCTGAATTTATGATCAAATTACCAGTGCTCTGAAAGAAACAACAAATTTGGAGCGTGATCGTTTTTCCTTAGTTAAGCTGTGGAAAAATGTAGATTAGCCTATAGCTGCCATGGTACCAATGAATTCCCAGACCCATTCCTAGGGAAAGCTAATTGAAGTCACAAGTCTGATAAACTCTGTTATCAACCCATAAATGAAGTCAAAGAGCTCAGACAGGGAACTTGCTATGTAGCAGTGAGATTGCAACAATCCCAACTGATCCCCAGAATCCAGCTAATGAACAGGATCTCATAACTATGGATCTGTGGAGCAGGTCATAAATGCCACAACCTCATCTCTGCCCCTGAGTTTCACCTGATGCTACACTTGAATCCAGCTGAGCAATTTTTTTTTTAAAAACCCTTCCTTCAGAATCCATCCAGGTTTCAGCAATATATGCCAGGTCAGTTCTCTCACCAATGATCAAAGCCCTAGTGGTGCAGTGATTAAAATGCAGTATTGCAGGCAAACTCTGACCACAGCCTGGAGTTCAATACTGATGGAGCTCAAGGTTGACTCAGCCTTCCATCCTTCCAAGGTCAGTAAAATGAGGAGCCATACTGTTGGGGGCTGTATGCAAATAATGCTTCTAACCCTGTAAACTGCCTGGAAAGAGCAGTAAAATACTATGGGGGTATATAAGTCTAAATGCTATTGTTTATTACAAAATAAAATTAAATGGTAAAAAATGTAAGAGTCTACATTTAGGCAAGAAAAACAAAATGCACAGGTACAGTGTATATGGTACCTCGCTCAATACTAGTAACTGAGAGGGATCTTGGAGTCCTAGTGGATAACAATTTAAATATGAGCCAGCAGTGTGCAGTAGCTGCCAAAAAAGCCAACACAATTCTAGGTTGCATAAACAGGGGATAGAATCAAGATCAAGTGAAGTGTTAATACCACTTTATAAAGCCTTGGTAAGGCCACACTTGGGATACTGCATACAGTTTTGGTCACCACGATGTAAAAAATATGTGGAGACTCTAGAAAGAGTGCAGAGAAGAGCAACAAAGATGATTAGGGGACGGGAGGCTAAAAGATATGAAGAACAGTTGCAGGAACTAGTCTAGTTTAATGAAAAAAGGACTAGGGGAGACATGATAGCATTCTTCCACTATCTCAGGGGTTGCCACAAAGGAGAGGGAGTCAAACTATTCTCCAAAGCACCCAAGGGCAGGATAGGAAGTAATGGGTAGAAACTAATCAAGGGAAGAAGCAACCTAGAACTAAGGAGAAATTTCCTGACAGTTATAACAGTTACAACAGTGTAACAACTTGCATCCAGAAGTTGTGAATGCTCCAACACTGGAAGTTTTTAAGAAGATATTAGATAACCATTTGTCTGAAGTGGTGTAGGGTTTCCTGCC